>ML261130.1:5319-27048 GCA_005239495.1 Nicotiana undulata
GTAATACTTTGGCTTAATGAGGGGTAGGGGGGTTATTGGAACAATTATATAGGAGGAGTTTAGTGGGGTTCCCAGCCGTCTGATTGATTTTGGTCAACGGCTGGGATGGCTTCAAGGCAAAACGGGGTCGTTTTGGTTACTTCATGGGGCAGGCCGGGTGAGAGGTCTGGGCTGGGTCGTTTTGGTAGTGTAGAGAATGAATTGGGCCTGGGTCCTTCTTGGCCCAGGTCTGATTTTAGCACTCTAGGCTAAATTTGAACTTAATTACTTCAATTAAAATCAAATCTAATTAAATTAAAAAATGTAATAATTAATTTGATCTCATTTTTGTCTAACTATAGACTAATTAAGAATAAAATAATTAATTTAATACTCCTAATTAAGTCCATGATTTGTTGGATAAAATGACTAATTTTAGTAATTTAGTTGTCAAAACTACATTGCATCAAATAATCGTCATTCGTTCGTTATTCAATTAGTTACAAATAATAAATTCGTAATTTTTTGATGCAATTTTAATAATTTTAAAAGATGAATTATGGATATGCAAATGCAAACAATTCACAATTAATCAATAAAAATCAACAAAAATTCATAAAATTAATTGATTTATTGAGATTTTATAGGATGATATGGCGAGCAAAAATCACGCGTTCACAGGAATTAAGCGCCACACCACGTTGGAGTTAAGAGAGATGAACATCGGTGTAAGGACCACATATCTTCTGATACGGGAAACATTTGGTGCCCTTCTCTCATTATTTTGGGCCAACAACAACAACAACTCAGTATAACCTCACTCAGTGGGGAAAAGCTTTAAACAAAAAGCCATGGCATAACTGACAAAGTTGTTGCCGTATGACCTTATGGCCACAGGTTTGAACCATAAAAATAGGAGTTTGGAGAAGGATATAGAGAAGGGAAAGGACTAAAGGCTGTTGAAGAAAGAATGAGTGAAGTTTTTGTTCAAACACTCCCTCATTTATAGGGAGACGGTAACGTAACCGACGACGCAATCAATGCTTTTGAGGAAAGGGGTTGACGGCCCAATCAATTCTTTTGGGGAAATGGATCGACGGCGCAATCAACGCTTTTGGGAAAATGGACCGGCGGTATATTTAATGTTTCTAGGGAGACGAACCGATTGGATGTTTCAATCACTTCGAGATTATGTCACAAGCATGATTTCATCATGAGAGGCTCGAGAAAATCGAGGTCAAAGTCGTTTCATATCATTCTATTCTAAGAAACACAGAGACTATCTGTATACGGCCAAAATTGGGGAGTCCGACTTTGGGGTACTATGCCGCTCCACGCCCAACCTTGAGAAGCCCGAAGCAGAATGTGAGGTACGACCCCGAGGTGTGTCCCTCGAGGGAGCACATTGAAGGCTCATTACGGTTGATCTCGGAGCGGTACAATCAATGATCATCATGGAAAGGCGGAAAAACTCCCAAATACACGTGGTTAGAGCTAACCAGGTCTACAAGAATAGTACAAGTCCAGACCGTGACATTAAATAGCTGTACCAGCCACATATCTTTGTAATAAATGCTTATGTACTATTTTGGGATTCCCCTTCTTATATAAAGGGGTCCCTTATCATTTTTTTGCACACATGATATTCAATACAAGCAACAAGAACATTCTCTGCTTTCTAACCCAAACATCTTCTATTGTCTCTTTACTGATTTATTACTTACATTTATTATATTTCATTGATTGTTCTTCATTTATTACTCATCATTGATCATAAATAGCCTCATTCGAGGCCCATAAAATTGTGATAGCTTCATCGATCGTTCACCAGTAGCTACGAGCCTCGACCTTGAGGACTTATCTTGGCCAGTTCGGAACCCCCGATTCAAGGCAGTCTGGTTTGCCTATTTTGATCTTATTCTCTTATCTCGTTTCTTTAACTCACACTTAACATCTTTGGCTTAACAACCAGCATTAAAATAAATCACATATTTTTAGAACCATATAATCAAATTTAATTGTAATTACCATTTTCAAGGTAAATAGCTTGGTTAATTGTATGAGTTAGCATATGATTGCTCTATTTTTGAGTGCCTTCGGTACTATATGTTACTCCATTTTGCTGATGATTATTGTTCGTACATTGTTTGGTGAATCTGTTTGGAAAGGTGTGATGGCTAGAATGAATTTTTGATTCTATGTTGCATTACTTAATTAAGAGATAAGGCCTCCCAGTTAATATTTTGATGACAAAAGAATTTAATTAACTAATTAATTGGATTGGTTGGTGGCTCAGATAGTGAACACGTACCATGGGAGTTAGGCTCGGATAATAGAAATTTGGGTTTAAGAATAAACGTTCATGGGATAATTTATTTGTTGATATTTATTTAAATCGGCCCGTTAGTAGTATGTTTAGGCTGACCTCACTTGGATAGGAATTTTTAGGACATTTTTGTTTTAGTTCTCGAGGTTAGAGGTTATCCCTTAGTTAAATTTATCCGGGGGAATACCTAGAAGAATTTGTACATATTTTTAACCGGGGTATGCCCCATAGCACATGTATTTGGATGCTATGACGAACATCGTGGAAGAAGCATAGTATATGTTAACATAGAATTGTTAATATTTTCTTTTTCTTTTCTATTTAGGTGGGGACAACTTCGAACCTCCTTTGTATTTTTTTTGTTTTGTTTTTATGTGTTTTGTCTTAATTAGAATATTTTTAAAAGCCTACTAAATCAGATAAGCAACCGTACTAGTTACACGACTCGGAAAACGCCTAACACCTTCCCACGAGTCAAATGAAGCCCCTAATCTAGAATCGTTGGCTCAAACTGGTTTAGAGTCAAATATGTTTTTAAGGAAAAATTGCTTTTAATTGGTGATTTGGAACACCGAGGTTATATGCCAAGTGACGACTCTGAGATAATCCCTTTTAAACAAATATATTTTTACTTTCTAAATGAGAAACCCTTTCGAGCTTTATAAATCACCTATTAGTTTAAAGGGGTTTGTGCGGAAAAAAAGAGGTGTGACAGCATTGGCGACTCTGCTGGGAGATTGCATGTTCGAGCTGATACTTTGATCTAGTTGGCTTTTTAGAATATTTGATTGAGGTGTTTTTGTTCTTTATTTGCTTTGCTTTGTTTGTTATTATTTTATTTTACTTTATTTTCTGCTAGTAGTTTATGTGTTTAAAATTTTTCCTTTATATGTTACTCGTTTTAACTGTCATCATATGCATTACCCGGTCAATTCTTTCTACAACAAGTCTCATAGTATGCGTCCCGTACACGAACTCTTTGTTGAGTCACCCTTATTTTAGGAGGGGGGATCGTCGGGCGTATGGAGTGGTGGAAAGCTTGAGCAGCCAACATCGACCATATGCTCCCACAGATTGCCTTGTTAGTGAACCCAAAACGTAGGCCAACCTTTAGGTCATTTTTATTTGCATCATATCATTATAACCTAGTAGTGTTCGGTGCTAGGTACCGTGTCCTTTGTAGAAAGCTTGTCCAAACTGTGTCAAATGGGCCCGCTGGCCCAAAAGGACATTCAATCATCCTATGTGCTAAATGTTGCATCTTTGAGGGTAGAAAGGTCATTTGACGGACTGATGTTTGGGAAAGAAGGGTGAAAAATGAAGTAAGAGAGAATATTTAGGGTTTTACAAATATGAAACCACAAAAAATGATTTTACACTTTCTTATCATTTTTCAATAAGTAAAACAATTTTTCAAAATTAGTTGCATTTTTTTCAAATCTTTCTCCCATATCCAATCCTCTCGAACTAAGCATGCCCAATTCTCGTCTTTCGGACTGGAATACATAGGCAGCCCACATAGGGTCTGGTATTCCTAGTGAGTCTTATGTTCTTTGCTTCGTGGGTAGTAGCCAAATCTTGCATGTCTAGCCACATTTGCAACATTGGTCATTTTGCAAAATAGGAATTTTTTCTCTAAGTGACTTGTTATCCCATGTCTTAGAGCCCTAAGTCCACAATAAGGTGCCCTTTCAGTTTTAAGGTCCGTTCCTGCTGAATTTGCATGTCTAGCCACTGTTGACCTGTAACGACCCGGTCGGTCGTATTGAGAGTTAGCGCCCCGATCCCCTAATGACTGCTTCTTCCATGTCTATTTATTCTTTTGGGACATATCGGAACGTTGGGTTGTGCATTTCAGAGAGTTTTTGGACACATAGTCCTTATATGTGAATTTAAGCTTTACAAATCGGGTCGTGGTTGGAACTATGTAAAGACGGATCCATAATGGAATTTCGTTTACTCCATTAGCTCCATTGGGTGATTTCGGGGTTAGGAGCGTGTTCGGAATGTGTTTTCGAGGTTGAATTGGCGAAAGTTGGAATTTCGACGATTTCGGTCGATAGGTGTAATTTTGATATCGGGCTCGGAATGGGATTCCAAGAGCTTCTGTAGGTCCGTAGTGTCATTTATAACCTTTGCGTAAAATTTGAGGTCATTCGGACTAGTTTTGACGTGTTTCAGCATCAGTTTTGAAAATTTTAAAATTCATAAATTCTTACGCTTGAATCCATGCATAATTGGTGATTTTGATGTTATGAGATGTGTTTTGAAAGCTCGACTAAGTTTGAATGAGGTACTAGGGCTGGTTGGTAAGTTTGGTTGAGGTCCCGGGGGCCTCGGGTGTGTTTCGGATGCTCAAACGGGCAATTTTAGCCTTAAGCTTGTTGCTAGTTTTCTGGTTTTACAGCAGCAGTCATTTGTTCATTGCGATCGCGTGAGTTCATCCGCGATCGCATAGAGTAAGTTGAGGCCAGGCAGATTTTGTGGATCACGATCGCGAGGGAAGGAGTGCGATCGCGTAAGGTGTGCAGCCTTTGTCACTGAGTTCGCGTGGGAATCCTTGCGTTCACGTAGAGGAACTTAGGCATCAGGAGTTGGGACGAATCTCTACGCGATCCCGTGAAGCCAACCGCGTTCACGTAGGCTTGAGTAGGCTGAGGAATGCGTTCGAGCCATCCCCTGCGATCGCATAGAAGAGATTTTTGGGCGTGTGTTAGTTACTCTCCATGATCGCAACTGGAAGTACGCGATCGCATAGAACAAAATCTAGACAGACTCATTAAAGACCCAAAATCGAGGGTTTGAACTATTTTTGACGTTTTTGAACTTGAGAGATCGGGAAGTGAGATTCTTTGGGAGATTTTCGCCTTGGAAACTTAGGTAAGTGATTCCTACTCGGTCTAGACTAATTTACATGTTTATACACTCTAATCTAGCCTTTAAATTCGAAATTTTGGTGAAAATATTCGGTAAATATTGGATAAACTCCCTAGGCCGAATTCGTGAGTTTTGATTGGGATTTTTATATCCAATTTGAGTAATTCTTATATGGTTAGACTCGTGAGTGAATGGGTGTTCGAAATTTATAATTTTTACCCGATTCCGTGACGTGGGCCCGGGGGACTTATTGGGCAATTTTCCTAATTTCGCGTATTAGCTTCGAACGTATTAGCTATTTTGATTCCTTAAAGTCATATTTACATTATGCAATCGAATTAAATAGATTTGGGCCATTCAGAGTCGGATACTCGTGGCAAGAGCGTGGTTTTGAGTTGAGCAGCGCAGTCGAGGTAAGTGGCTTGCCTAACTCCGTGTTGGGGATTTCCCCTTAGGTTGTTTTGACACTATTTGTTGATTGGGCGCCGTGTACGTGAGGTGACGAGTACGTACACGGGCCATTGTTGCTAAAATCTTATTTCCCTTCACATGACACAAACCATTTTACTCATAGTTCACTATTTATGTCACTATTTAGGTAGTCTAGATTAGGAAGAAGCATGTCTACCTGTTCTTATTGGAATTCCCCTTATTTGCTACTATGTGCACCATGTTTAGGTAGTTCTACCCTTATTCTTGCCTGAGATTTTTCCTGAACTATTTAAATAAACTGTATCCGGTATTCATTTGCATTGCATATTTAAATTGGGACTAGGGACGAGATTCCGGGAGCTTTCCCTATGTACCGCATTGCAATTTAAATTGGGACTAAGGACGAGATTCCGGGAGCTTTCCCCCTGTACTACGTTGCATATTTAAATTGAGACTATGGACGAGACTCCGAAGCTTTCCTCTTGTACTGCATTGCATATTTGTTAATGTGAGATATGTTGTGCTGAGCCGAGGGCTCCTTGTTGCTATTTTCTTTCAACTCATTGTTTATACTATTTTTGCCTTAGCTTATTATATCCCTCTGTCAAATTTTAAACTGTGTTACTATAAAAATCTAGTAGAGCTTTAACCTGACCTCGTCACTACTTGACTGGGGTTAGGCGTGGCACTTACTGGGTACCAATTTTTGGTGTACTCATGCCCTTTCCTGCGCATGTTTTCCATGTGCAGATCCAGGTACCAGCACTTCGTTTCGTGGCTAGGTGTCCGAGCAGCAACTTTGAGGAGACCTAAATATAATTATGTCGCGTCGGCAGAGTCCTTCGAGTCATCTTCCAATCCAGACTTAGATAGATTTTTCATGTATTTTCCTTACGTTGTATAGAACATTTATGAAATAGTGCTTGTGACCGATGTGATATTTCGGGTTTGGGGAGTTAAAATTTGTACAAGCCAAGCTGCTATGTCATATCTATCTACGTTCTTTTCTGTCTTTATTTTATTTGACTTTATTATTTCTGCAAATTTAGGCTTACCTAGTCGTAGAGACTAGGTGCCGTCACGATACCTTTCGGAGGGTAAATCAGGTCGTGACATGACCACATCGCTCATTCTTTCAAAATGGGTCATTTTCGCGTAAGTGGTTCAGTGACCCATGTCTTAGAACCTTGAGTCCACAATTAGTTGTAATGTTACTTTAAGGCTCGTCCTTATTGAATTTTCATCTCTACCCGCGTTTGGCCACATCTGCTATTTTTGCAAAATGGCTCATTTTTGCGAAGTAATTTCTAGGGCCATAATAGCCACCCTTGGCCACATAGGCCATTTTACAAAAATAGCCTAATCATGTCTTGCATGTGTCCAATAGGAGGTGTTGTGGCGTTGCATAGTGTCTTGAGTCACCAAATCTATTTAGTCTTATTTTTCTCATATCAGTATGGATCCACTTACCAGAGCTTGAGCATGACAGATACCCCAGGACCATCCAAATCAGGGCCGTCGCATTCGGGAGCTTATTTGATGATACTTTTTATGTTTTGAGTCTATCATTCATGTTGTCTTTTACTTTCTAGTCTTGTCTAGTAGTATTAAGTCTTTTAGATGGTGTCAGAGTCTATCGTAGTCAAGTTGAGTTTGTTGAGTTTTTTTTTGTTACTGATATTTTTGAAAAAAAAAAAGAAAAAAAATTATAAATGAAAAATCCAAGAAAAAAATTTGTGTTTAGTTTATTTTGTCCATTAATTTTCTAGAACTACGCTTGGTCTGATTTCGTGGAACATGATACATAAGCAACCTACATCGGGATCGATCGAATCATTTTTGAAATTAAAAAAGAAAAAAAAAGTAATTAGGGCTTGAGATTAAGAGACCTTAAAATGGGAATTTGAGGGGTCAGTTGACTCCGATTTCAGTGTTCTTGGTATGTATAGACTCGTGGAAGGATGAAGGGTTATGGTGTAAATTTTATGGAGTTCTGAGATGTGGGCCCGGGGGTCAGGTTTGGCTAATTTCGGGAATTGTGTCTTAATTTGATAGTTTCCGATTGGGTTTCGTTTCCCTAGCATATTTTGATGTTATAAATCTGATTTTGATAGACTCGGAGCATTTGGGAGCCGATTCGAGGGGCAAAAGTATTGCGGGGTAGCTTTTTGGGCTTGTTTGAGGTAAATAATGGCTATAAATCTTGTCCTGAGGGTATGAAACCCCGGACCTAGCATCTTTTCACTGTTTTTACGTGACACACAAACTGGATGACGAGTGTGTGGCGTTAACTGATTGAGGAATTTTAAATTTGTTCTTCATAAGGCAACTATTGAGTTGCGTAACTGCTTTTAAATCACATGATAAATCGTATTTTCATGCTTTTGATATATTTGGGATGTAAGCCATGTTTGGGGCCTCGTGCCGATCTATTTAAACCCCTTGGGGGCTATTTTCTAATATTCCTCACCGTGGTAATTATGATTTACACTAAGTCATTCATGTTAAACTATTTTTGATACTCAAACTTGCTGATATTATTTCATGATATAAAATACTGTTTATGGTCGAGAACCCCATTTATGGCCCAAGTGGCATTTTGAGAGTTTCTGACTGAGTGAGGCCGAGAGCCAATATTGTGAGGATATTTTGGATGGGGCTACACGCCGCTTGGGCTGTAGGAGCCCCTCCGTAGTCTGCACACCCCCAGTGAGCGCGGGTACCTACTGAGTGAGAGTGCCGAGTGACAAGTTTTTGGGAGGCATGAGTAACTGTGAGGTTGTTTTAAGGACCCGTAAAATTTCTTATTTAAAATAATGCCCGAATAAGTCCCCGAGTTGTTATAAATGTAGAAATACTTAAGACGGACCTATTTTGAATAAAAAGTACCCCAGAATTTGAAAGATGTAATTTTCCAGAAGTTGGGCGTTATGCGACACACTATGCGATCACATAACGGGTATGCGGACCGCATAATGGTCGCATACCTGGGCAAGCCACTGCCCAAATTGAGGACAACTATACGGTCCAGAATGTGATCGCATTCTGGTTATGCGGACCGCATAGTTTTCGCATTCTTGCCCATTGGTTTTGGGTGAGAGAGGTTAAGCGACGCACTATGCGATCGCATAACGTGTATCCGGACCGCATAGTGGTCGCATACCTGTGCAGTGTGTTTTCAATTTTGGCCCACCTGGAGGGCCATTCTACGACCGGTTTGCGGACCGCATGTCAGGAATGCGATCGCATTCCTGACCGCATTCCGTGTCGGGACTCCTATTTTTCTAATTTTAGAACCCGACCCCAGTTCTTTAAAACGCACCACCCCTTCATTTTAACGAGTTTTCCGAGCAAAAATAGAGAGAATAAAGGGAGAGTTCTTGAGAGAGAAAGTGGTTCTTCCATCAAATTTATTTTCAAAGTCCCCCAGGCTTGATATTTCGAGTAATCTTCTTCTTCCTCATTCTAGCAGGTAAGAGTTCCCAACCCTTTTTCCATTAATTTTCTGATTTTAAACAAAGGGAGGATTAGCATGAATTGATTCTTGAAAATATTAACTAGCATGCATGTTTAATAATGGTGTTAATCTAGTAAAAGGAAGTGGGTTGGGGTAAATTGCACAAAGAAGGGGTTGGTATAATGGGGTCACATAGTGTTCGACAAAATGCTTAAGAGAGTTCGAATTGTATGCATGATTTCCAATTCTGGGTTGAATGTGTTTAGTTGTGAACTAGATTGACGGTACTAGTCGATTCGGTGATTTGTGAGTAAAAGTTAAAAAGGGATTTCGACTCCAGGTATGTATGGCTAACTTCAATCTTCGTAAAGTCACCTTGTTGGTGCCGGAACAGCCGCTATGTGATAATTGTCTGAGTACGTGTAAATTGGGTGTTCTGAATATGTTGAGGCATGATGTCCTACTCTCTGACTGTCTAGTTGAATTCCATGTATTATGCTATTCGGAATTGTGAAAAAGTGATTTACTTGTGAATGTGTTTTACCATGTGCAAGGTTGGTTAAATACTCTAGTATGTTGGTATGAAAGATTGGTAACAAACCCAAGCATGTGAATATGACTAAGTGCTAAGGGTTGTGAAATGAAATGATGAACATGAATTGTGGTTGATTTAATCGTACTACGCTGATTGTGATAATGTCTTACATTACTCGTAGTTGGGCAAGATTTGTTGTGACTTGAACTCATATGGATGGTGGGTTGTATTAAAATCGTGTTCTTATAATGAAATTCTCTGTGATTGAGTTGGGAACTGAAAATGTTGACATGGAATGTGATTGTACGGTGGGATCGGGTTGCGCGCCGCAACAGGAGGAATAAGGATGGAATATGATTGTACGGTGAGATCGGGTTGCACGTCGCAACAGGACGTAATAAAGCTGAGTTGTGATTGTTAGGTGGGATCGGGTTGCGTGCCGCACTAGGTAGAAATAAGGGTGGAATGTTGAGAAGGAATAAGGCTGGAGTGTGTTGGTGTTGAAATAAGAACCTGTGGAACTTTAATTGTGATTATTTCGGTATCTCAGTGACTATTTCTTATATCTGCATTGTTGATCTTACTTAGAGTAAAGTTATTCACACATACTAGTACTATTCAATGGTACTAACGTCCCTTTTGCCGGGGGCGCTACATTTTATGATGATTGTAGGTGGTTCCATAGCAGGTAACTCAGCCCACCGACAGTAGTGCCTCCTCTCCGTTTCGTCAGCCGTGTTGGTGAGACCCGCTTCTTTTCGGGGCCATGTGTGGTTCATGCCACCTTCTTTTGGGTCTGTTTTGTATTGTAAGGTATAGCCGGAGCCTTGTTGCCGACAAGTATTGTATAAACTCCTACTACTCATAGAGGCTCCGTAGACACAATGTGGGTATTGTACATATGGATTTTGGATAGTGACAATCGTGGTCCACGTGGTAGAAGTATGTATGTTGTATGTATTTTGGTAAGCATTTGGTATCATATATTGAAATCACGTGGGTAATGCATGGGATAGGAAAGGCAAATCAAGGTCCGCTTGACTGGTGTCCTCCGGTTCAGCGCCGGTCGTGTCCCTCGGCTTAGGAGCGTGACAAACTTGGTATAAGAGCCTAAGGTTTTAAAAGTGTCCTAGGATGTCTCGGAGCCGTGTCTAGTAGAGCCTTTCTTATCACTGTGTTGTCGACCACATCTATAATTAGGGGGCTACATGGACGTTTAGGAAAATACCCTTTCATTGTTATTCTGTATCGAGCGATGAAGTGGAAAGCGAAATTATCCTTGCCTAACTCATGCATTGTTCCGAATTTTTAGTAAATGGCACCAAATAAGAGGGCTCGACTCGGCCTTGAGTCCAATTCCACCCCAAGTGTGGACGTGAATTTTGTATCAGGTGGTGCGGGTGAGAGTGAATCCCCGACCTTGAATCAGTCTGGCCTTTCTATTTCGGACCAGAGTGTTCCTATTCCTGCTGCGGCGGAGGGTGCTGCAATCCCTCCCGCTGACATTCCTGATCCTTCTTCAGTTCCAGCTTCCGGTCCCGGTACCTCCGATGGTGACATTAGGGGAGCTATCCATATGTTGACTCAGTTGGTGGCCGCCCAGGCCCAAAGATCTCATGTTGCCCCTGCGTCCTCTAGTGGGCAGGGAGATTCCTCCGGTTCCAGAGTCAACCAGTTTCTGCGGTTGGCCCCTCCAGAGTTCTCAGGTACTGATCCAGAGGTCGATTCGCATGATTTTCTAAATGAGATGTACAAGACTCTTCAGGTTATGAAGGCTACAGAGACAGAGGGGGTTGAGTTAGCTTCTTATAGGCTGAGGGGAACAGCATATTCATGGTTCGAGATGTGGGAGGATTCCCATGGGGAGAGAAGTCCTCCGGCGAGGTGGGATGAGTTCGTCGATGCTTTCATGGATCACTTCTTGCCTGTCGAGACTATGGCAGCCCTTGCTACAGAGTTTGAGGTCCTCAGGCAGGGCACCATGAGTGTGTGGGAGTACCACATGGAGTTCGTGCGGTTGTCTAAGTATGCTCCTCACTTTGTGTCGACTATGGATTCCAGGGTTCGACGTTTCGTTCAGGGCCTTAGTCCCTTGGTTGTGAATGAAGCTGCTACAGCTGCCTTGCACTCAAACATGAATTATGGGAAGATTGTGGGATTCGCCCAGGCTACAGAGGCTAGGAAATTAAAGATAAGGTCAGAGAGAGAGAGAGAGAGAGAGTAGCAGCAGGGCCCGGTCAACGGGCCACTCGGGGAGTTCAGTTGGAAGAGGGAGACCAGTTCATGGGAGAGAGCCATCAAGGCCGTCCCAGTCTTATGCACCGTCCTCAGCTAATGCACCGCCATTCGTGCACAGTTATCAGCAGGAGGGTCGTTTTGGACCCGATTCAGCTAGCAGGAGGTTTCCTCAGTCAGGTCGTTCGAGTGGGAGATCCCAGCAGCAGCGGCAGGGCCCATGCCCTAAGTGTGGGAGGTTTCATACTGGATCTTGTTACTTGGATATCCCGGTGTGCTATAGATGTGGAGTGAGAGGTCATATTCAGCGGGACTGTCGTGCGCCCGTTCAGGGCACAGGTAGGGGTTTTTCTCAGCCATCCGGTTCTTCAGTCGCCACATCCTCGGTGCATACTCCAGCTCCAGCAGGGCACGGTGCAGTTAGGGGTGGAGTACGAGGTAGGGGTGGACCCAGTCGATTTTATGCTTTAAGTGGTCTCCAGATGTTGTCACAAGTATTCTGACTGTACAAGCCCTTGATGTTTATGCTCTTATTGATCTGGGGTCCTCTTTGTCTTATGTTACCCCATTTATATTGCTTCAAGTTTTGGGATAGAACCCGAACAGCTTCATGAGCCGTTCTCTGTATCGACTCCGGTTGGTGATTCTATTACAGTCGCGCGAGTCTATAGAAATTGTGTTGTCACGGTGTGTGGTCGAGATACCACGGCCGATCTTATCAAGCTTGGGATGTAGATTTTGATGTTATCATGGGAATGGACTAGCTTTATTCGTGCTTTGCTAAACTCGACTGCCGAACCAGAGTTATGAGGCTCGAGTTTCCTAATGAGCCGGTTATTGAGTGGAAGGGGAATGGTGTGGTGCCGAAGGGTAGGTTTATTTCCTACCTTAAGGCTTCGAAGATGATCAAGAAGAGGTGTGTTTATCATTTGGTTCGGGTTGTGGACACCACTTCACAGGTGCCTGCTCCCGAGTTCGTGCCTGTTGTGAATGAGTTTCTTGAAGTATTTTCAGACGAGCTTCCAGGGATTCCGCCAAATAGAGAGAAGGGGTTTATTCGGCCGAGTGTGTCGCCTTGGGGCGCACAGGTTCTTTTTGTCAGAAAGAAGGATGGGTTGCTTCGGATGTGCATTGATTATCGGCAGCTCAACAAAGTCACAATCAAAAAAATATATCCATTGCCTCGAATTGATGATTTGTTTGACCAATTGCAAGGTGCGAGGTTTTTCTCCAAAATTGATTTACGGTCCGGGTATCATCAGTTGAAGATCAGAGAGCAGGATATTCCTAAGACCGCCTTCAAGACTCGTTACGGTCATTTTGAATTTTTGGTAATGTCCTTTGGACTGACCAATGCTCTAGTAGCTTTCATGGATCTTATGAACCGAGTTTTCAAGCCATTTCTAGACTCCTTCGCGATTGTTTTTATTGATGACATCCTTGTCTATTCACGGAGTCGGGAGGATCATGTTAACCATCTTAGGGCAGTTCTACAGACTCTTCATCACCAGTTGTATGCTAAATTTTTGAAATGTGAGTTTTGGCTAGAATCAGTCACCTTTTTGGGTCATGTTGTTTCAAGAGAAGAGATTCAGGTTGATCCCTAGAAGATCGCGGCAGTGAAAGATTGGCCTAGACCAACGACCCCGACAGAGATTCGCAGTTTCTTGGGTCTAGCTGGGTATAATCGGAGGTTTGTGGAGAGATTCTCTACCCTCGCCTCGCCATTGACTAAATTGACGTAGAAAGTAGTGAAGTTCCAGTGGTCCGACGCTTGTGAGAAGAGTTTTCAGGAATTGAAGTCGAGATTGACTTCGGCACCGGTATTGACCTTACCAGAAGGTCTAGAGGGATTTGTGGTTTATTGCGATGCTTCAAGGGTTGGTTTGGGGTGTGTTGATGCAACATGGGAAGGTTATAGCGTATGCTTCAAGGCAACTCAAGAATCACGAGAAGAATTATCCGACGCATGATTTGGAGCTCGCGGCAGTGGTGTTTGCATGAAAACTTTGGCGGCATTATCTTTATGGGGTCCATGTGGACGTGTTCTCAGGCCATAAGAGTCTTCAGTATTTATTCAAGCAGAAGGAGTTGAATCTAAGGCAGGGGAGGTGGTTAGAATTGCTTAAGGATTATGATATGAACATCTTGTACCATCCCGGGAAGGCGAATGTGGTGGCCGACGCTCTTAGTCGGAAGTCTATGGGTAGTTTGGCTCATTTGGAAGCGGATCAGAGGCCCTTGGCTCGAGAGGTTTATCAATTGGCCAGTTTGGGGGTTTGTCTTTCGACCTCAGACGAAGGGGAGGTTATGGTGCATAATGGAGCAGAATCGTCACTTGTAGCAGAAGTCAAAGAAAAGCAGTTTATTGATCCAGCAATGGCACAGTTGAAGGAGGCAGTTCTAAATAACAAGTTTCGGCATTTTCACTCGGCAGCGATGATGGGGTATTGCGATGTAAAGGTAGGCTATGTGTTCTAGATGTGGATAATCTTCGGGAGAGGGTAATGGAGGAGGCTCATACTTCCAGGTATTTTGTGCACCCAGGCTCTATGAAAATGTATCATGATCTCCTGGAAATTTATTGGTGGAGCGGTATGAAGAGGGGTGTGGCGGACTTAGCATCTAGATGTCCGAATTGTCAGCAGGTGAAGGCCGAGCATCAGCGGCATAGTGGATTAACTCAGCTTATGGAAATACCAACGTGGAAATGGGAGATGATCAACATAGATTCGTGGTAGGGTTACCCCGCACTCAGCGCAAGTTCGATTCAATTTGGGTGATAGTGGACCGACTCACCCATTCAGCTCACTTTTTGCCAGTCAAGTCCACTGATACTGCAGAATAGTATGCTCAGTTGTATATCAAGGAGATAGTCAGACATCATGGCACTCCAGTTTCTATTATCTCAGATCGAGGAGCCTAGTTCACAGCTAATTTTTGGAGGAAATTTCAACAAGGTTTGGGTACTCAAGTGAATCTCAGCATGGCTTTCCACCCACATACTGATGGTCAAGCGGAGCGGACTATTCAGACGCTTGAAGATATGTTACGGGCTTGTGTTTTAGATTTCAAAGGTAGTTGGGATGACCAGTTGCCGCTATCAAATTTTCTTAAAATAACAACTTTCATGCTAGTAGTATTCACATGGCCCCATTTGAGGCATTGTACGGAAGAACGTGTAGATCTCCGATTGGATGGTTCGAAGCTGGTGAGGGGGAATTGTTAGGGCCAGATCCTGTGCACCAAACTATGGAAAAGGTTAGAGTCATTCAGGAGAGGATGAAAACTACACAGAGTCGTCAAAAATCCTATGCGTACGTTCGTCGAAGAGAATTGGAATTCCAGGTAGATGATTGGGTGTTCTTGAAGGTGTCTCCCATAAAGGGAGTCATGCGATTTGGGAATAAAGGGAAGTTGAGCCCTAGGTACGTTGGGCCATATCGGATTGCTCAAAGGATAGGACGGGTGGCTTATAGGCTGGAATTGCCCCTTGAGATGTCATTAGTGCACCCGGTGTTCCATGTGTCTATGTTGAAGAAAGTGGTTGGAGATCCATCCGCCATCGTGCCACTTGAGGCTATCGAGGTTAATGAAGAGTTATCATATGAAGAGGTTCCGGTTGCTATTCTTGATAGGCAAGTCCATAAATTGAGAAACAAAGAGATTGCTTCTCTTAAAGTGTTATGGCGAAGTCAACGAGTCGAGGAAGCCACGTGGGAAGCAGAGAAAGAAATGAGAGAAAAATATCCCCATCTGTTTGAGCAAGTCTAGTAGTTATCGTGCGAACTGTTATCTCTAGGCAATTTGATGTTGTATTCAGATTTGTGCAAAGGCACCCCATTTTCCCCTAATTGCCTTATTGTTGTGACTTCCCAATGCGTGCTAAAATTGTATGTGTTGTTATTAATTGGGTAGTGTGCAACCCTTGAAGTAAATGAGAGTTTTGTGAAACTTAAGTGATAGGCAAATGATTAATAATAGTGTAGATTGGTAAATGATTAATTGAAATATATACGGTGTATTGAGGTGATTGAATTGTATGGGACTCACTAAAATGACCAAATTATGTGCAAGTATGTGACACTAGTTGAATCATATGCAAATTTGTGATGTAAAGAGAATGAACTATGTGTAGTTGTCAAAGTGATTGGATATGTGCAAGTGTTGATGATAACAATACGATAGGGGTCCAAGAATTACTACAGAAAAAAATAAAGAAACGTGCGGAAACAAAAAAAAAATAAAGAAACAAAAAAGACGGAAAATTAAGGATAGATTGAATTCAAGAAAGAATTTCTTGAATTCAAGAAGTCTATTCTTGAAGTTGAATCCTAACAACAACAATTAGCTAACGAAGAACTAATCGCCTTTGGTAGAGATTAAAGAACAAGAGATAGATTGTGAAACCCGACCCTTTAGAATAACAAGAACAACAATAAGCCTAAACTTATCACCTTTCTTGAATACCTAGAAGTGATCTAAGATTTCGAAAGAATTTAATCTTACCACCTTAAGTCGAGTCTTGAAGGTTGAAGAATAAATCCAAGAATAACCACACACAAGAGTGCAAGAAAAAACTCACAATTTTTATTGATAATAGTCTGAGTCTAAAAGCAAGAAGATACCCCTTTATATAGGGAGGGGGTCACGAAATTCTACCTAAAAATTAAGGAAATAAAGTCCTAAACTACTTTGGACAACAAGTCCAACTACCATAGGAAAAGGTAAAACTCTAGGAAATAAAAACCAAGTCAATCTTGGAAAGTAATTCCAATAATCTTAGGAAAATAAAAACAAAACCTTAACTACCTAGGAAAGCATCAAATATGTCCTAACAAACTAGGAAATAAAATAAGGAACTTTAACTCCTTGTCCTATGTCTTGGCCGCCCCTCCTTGAGCTGATTTATGGTGATTTAGACGCCTAATTTAGGCCCTCTTTGACTGGTGCTTGGACCCCAATCTACCTCCTCTTGGATTTGGACTTGGACCATGAAATGAGTGTAGCACTTAGCTAAATCATCTCCATAATTCTTGAGTTGTTCTTCCACCATTAGTGCCTTCTTGATCTCCCATTGAAGCCCAACAACCTTGTCTTGCTTCTCCTTAGCTTGAGACCTTGTGAATGGCCTTCTTAGTGCTTCTAAAGCTTTATGCTTGTCCCTTGAGATATCATTCCCCTCCTCTTGAAAAGAATGTGTCCTCGAATTTGAACCTACATCAAACAAGGATAAGTCAGCAACATTGAAAGTAGCACTTACTTGAAACTCACCTGGAAGGTCCAATTTGTATGCATTATCTCCAATCCTTTCAAGTACTTTAAATGGCCCATCTCCTCTAGGGTGCAATTTTGTCTTCCTTTTTGAAGGAAATCTCTCCCTCCTCATATGAACCCAAACCAAATCACCTGGCTCAAAGATAACTAGTTTTCGACCTTTATTTCTTCGTAAAGTTGTTTGCTCATTCTTCCTCTCAATTGCGAGTCTGGTATGCTCATGAATAGTCTTCATCAAATCAGCTTTCTTTTTCCCATCAAGACTAACCATCTCATTAGTAGGCAAAGGCAATAAGTCAAGGGGTGTAAGGGGGTTAAAGCCATAAACAACTTCAAAAGGGGAATAACCAGTAGATGAATGAACAGTTCGATTGTAAGCAAATTCTACCATAGGCAAGTGATCCTCCCAAGAAGTTAATTTTCCTTTTAGAACAGCCCTTAACATATTTCCTAAGGTTCTATTTACTACCTCGGTTTGTCCATCAGTTTGTGGATGACAAGTAGTAGAAAACAACAATTTTGTTCCCAATTTCCCCAAAGAACACGCCAAAAGTGGCTTAGAAACTTAGCATCCCTATCACTAACAATAGTTCGAGGTATACCATGCAATTTAACAACTTCTCTAACAAATAAATCAGCAACATGAGAAGCATCATTAGTCTTTAAACAAGGAATAAAACGAGCCATTTTTGAGAACCTATCTACCACAACAAAGATGCTATCCTTACCATACCTTGTTCTAGGCAATCCTAACACAAAGTCCATAGAAATATCAATCCAAGGTGAAATAGGTAATGGCGTGTATAAACCATGGGGCAACACTTTAGATTTAGCTTGTTTGCATTCAAGACATTGAGCACAAAATCTTTCAACATCTTTTCTCATATTAGGCCAAAAGAAATTTTCAGCAAGGATGTCAAGTGTTTTAGGCACACCAAAGTGTCCCATAAGCCCCCCACAATGTGCTTCCCTCACAAAAACTTCTCGCAAAGAACAATTAGGGACACAAAGCTTATTCTCTTTAAAAAGAAACCCATATTTTAGATTATACTTCTCAAAAGGCCCATTTAAACATGCCGAAAATGCTACATCAAAATCAGAATCATCAACATATAAATCCTTAATATGATCAAATCCCATCAATTTAGAAGTAAGAGTAGAAACAAGAGCGTACCTTCTTGAAAGCGCATCAGCAACTATATTGTCTTTACCTTGCTTGTAGCTAATCACATAAGGGAATGTCTCAATGAATTCAACCCATTTGGCATGTCTTCTACTAAGTTTACCTTGGCTTTTCAAGTATCTTAAATACTCATGGTAAGTTTTTATCACAAACTCCTTTGGCCACAAATAATGCTGCCATGTAGCAAGAGCCCTTACGAAGGAATATAATTCTTTATCATAAGTAGAATAATTCAATGCAGTCCATTCAACTTCTCACTAAAATAAGCGATTGGTTTATAATCTTGCATTAAAACAGCCCCAATACCTCTACCAGATGCATCACACTCAATTTCAAAGGACTTATTAAAATCAGGTAATTGTAACAAAGGAGCAGAACACAATTTATCCTTCAAAATATTAAATGCATACTCTTGTTCTTTTCCCCAATTAAAGACCTTATCCTTCTTAATAACTTCAGTTAAAGGTGCAGCAATTGAACTAAAATCTCTAACAAATCTCCTATAAAAGCTGGCAAGTCCATGAAAACTTCTAACTTCAGTAATGCTCTTAGGTGTAGGCCAATCTTTAATTGCTTTGATTTTATCTTTATCTACCTCAACACCTCTAGAACTCACAACAAAACCCAAGAAAACTACCTTATCTACACAAAAAAGTGCACTTGGATAAATTTGCATACAATTGTTGCTCCCTAAGCACATTACAAACTTGTTTCAAATGTTCGACATGCTCTTCTAAAGATTTTGAAAAGATCAGAATATCATCAAAATAAACGACTACAAATTTTCCATGAAAATCCTTAAAGATATGGTTCATTAACCTCAAGAATATACTAGGTGCATTAGTTAACCCAAACGGCATCACTAACCATTCATACAATCCATATTTAGTTTTAAAGGCAGTTTTCCACTCATCTCCAGGATTCATTCTAATTTGGTGATATCCACTCTTCAAATCAATTTTAGAGAATATTTGAGAACCATACAATTGGTCAAGCATATCATCTAAACGAGGAATAGGATGGCGATACTTTACCGTTATTTTATTAATGGCGCGGCAGTCCACGCACATCCTCCAAGTGCCATCCTTCTTTGGCACCAAAAGCACGGGCACAGAACAGGGGCTCATGCTTTTTCTTATAAATCCCTTATCAAGCAACTCCTCTACTTGTCTTTGTAATTCTTTTGTTTCTTCTGGATTGCTCCTATAAGCAGGCCTATTAGGAATTTGTGATCCTGGCACAAAATCAATTTGATGCTCTATTCCTCTTAAAGGTGGTAAACCTTTAGGAAGATCCTCAGGAAAAACATCTTCAAAATCCTGCAAAAGATTTGAAATAACACAAGGCAAAGGGGATGTTAGTGAATCATTATTAAAAAGAACTTCCTTATAAGTGAGCAAGATAATTGGCATCCCCTCTTTTTTTGCAATTAAACACTCTTTGGCTTTTGCAAGGCTCACTTTTTTTTCAATCTTAGCCTCTTTCCTCTCACCAATGCTCTCTTTTTTTTCACTCTTCCCCACCTTTTCCTTTCTCTCTTTGCTGCCCTCTCTCTCCTCACACCTCACTTTTTCTTTCCTTTCAGTCTCTTGTTTTGATCCCTCCCCATGTTTCCCCATTGATTCTTTCATCTTTTTCTGATCTTCATACACTTGGGAAGGAGTTAAAGGTGCAAGAATGTATTTCTTGCCATTATGCTCAAGAGAGTATCTATTTTTCCTCCCATCGTGAAAAGCACTCCTATCATACTGCCATGGGCGCCCCAACAAGATATGACAAGCTTGCATGGGTACCATATCACATAGAATTTCGTCAGCGTACCTTCCAATCTTGAAGGAGACCATGCATTGCTTATTCACCTTTACCTCTCCACTATCATTGAACCATTGCAACCTATAAGGTCTAGGGTGCTTCGTCCATTCCAACCCTAACTTTTCCACCAAATATGCACTCACAACATTAGCACAACTCCCATTATCAATTATCATAGAACAAATTTTATCTTTAATCTCACACCGGGCATGGAATATGTTTTCCCTTTTTTCTTTATTAGAGTGACCCAAATTAATATGCATAAGCCTCCTAACCACAAAATTCACCCTACTATCAATGTATTCCATCTCTTCTCCTTCTTCACCATGTACAAAGTTTTCTTCTTGTTCTTCACTTGGTTCACTTTTTTCACTCTCATATCCCCCATCCTCTTTGATTAGAATGTTTCTTCTACTTGGGCATTCATAAGCCTTATGCCCTCTCCCTAGAAGTAGAAGTTTTTGGCATAAAAGGCTTACCCCCATCCCTGGATTCTACTTTGCTCCTGCCCTTGTCATCATGGAATTTAAGAGTAGGTGCCTCCTCAGATTTTGGCCATTGCTTCTTTGGAATAGCAGTTGGCCGGCTTCTCCATGAGCTAGATTGCTGTCTCCTTTTGTTTTGTCTTTCTACCTTTACAGCTAATTCAACTAACTCATCTAAAGTTACATATTGTTGTAATTCGACTACATCAGCTATTTCCTTATTTAAACCATTCAAAAACCTTGCCATTGTAGCCTCCTCTTCCTCCATACAATTAGCTTGGATAGCTATATCCATAGCCTTAAAGTACTCATCTACAGTCATAGACCCTTGCCTCAAAGTTTGAAGACGTTGTAGATCTCTTTGAAAGTGTGATGGCACAAATCTCTTTCTCATTACCCTTTTCATCTCAGCCCATGTAGCAACGAGTTCTTGTCCTTCTTGCAATCAGTCCCTAGAAAGATTTTTCCACCATATTGCCGCATAGTCAGAAAACTCAACAGCAGCAAGTTTAACCTTCTTACCCTCAGAATAGTTGTGGCAGTCAAAGATGGCTTCAACTTTTCTCTCCCAATCAAGGTACAAGTCTGGATCCCTTGTTCCCTTGAAAGATGGAATCTTCATCTTTATACTATTCATATTATCATCCTCTAGTCTTCCTCTTTGTCCCCTCCTATCTCTTGCTACCCTCTCAAAATCAATATCATAATTAAAATCGTCGATAGGGTTTTCTTGATTTACAATGGGAGCAGGGGGTACATTTCTCCTAGCTTGGGGTCTAGTGTTATTTCTCCCACGCAGTTCAGCTATTGTAATATTTTGCTCAGCAATGGTGTCCCTCATCTCTTGGAATTGCAAATTCCACCTTTCAAATTGTTGGTGCATAGCTTGCAAGGTGAAATCATTCCTTCCTTTGATTTCGGCTTCTTGAAGAACCCTTTGTTCATCATCACTACCTGTACGAGACATCTTGAACAAAGCAATATATGTATATCTCTCAATTTGGCTTTTTCCCTCTGAAGTTCTCACCTTTTTTGCCTTTTTCCACTCACTGCAACTCTTGGTCGTTACTCTTTAGATTTATTAATAAACCTTACTAGTCACAACCCTTAGTGATAAGAATATGAAGTTTA
>ML261130.1:27281-43897 GCA_005239495.1 Nicotiana undulata
TTAAGGAAATAAAGTCCTAAACTACTTTGGACAACAAGTCCAACTACCATAGGAAAAGGTAAAACTCTAGGAAATAAAAACCAAGTCAATCTTGGAAAGTAATTCCAATAATCTTAGGAAAATAAACACAAAACCTTAACTACCTAGGAAAGCATCAAATATGTCCTAACAAACTAGGAAATAATATAAGGAACTTTAACTCCTTGTCCTATGTCTTGGCCGCCCCTCCTTGAGCTGCTTTATGGTGATTTAGACGCCTAATTTCGGCCCTCTTTGACTGGTGCTTGGACCCCAATCTACCTCCTCTTGGATTTGGACTTGGACCATGAAATGAGTGTAGCACTTAGCTAAATCATCTCCATAATTCTTGAGTTGTTCTTCCACCATTAGTGCCTTCTTGATCTCCCATTGAAGCCCAACAACCTTGTCTTGCTTCTCCTTAGCTTGAGAACTTGTGAATGGCCTTCTTGGTGCTTCTAAAGCTTTATTCTTGTCCGTTGAGCTATCAGTTGAGGTAATGAATTGTATACCAGTTGTAGGGATAACAGAAACTGTGTAATGATGCTTGGAAATGTGTTTCGGAGGCTCTCTGATAGGTAGATAGGTCTAAATACAAAGGAAACTCTGGCGAAATTTTCAGAAAATATTAGAATTAGTGAAATTGGGAGTTTGCATGACATGTTTTCAAAACCAAATGATTTCCAAAAATCCTCATTCGAGGACGAATGATTTTAAGTGGGGGAGGATGTAAGGACCCGTAAAATTTCTTGTTTAAAATAATGCCCGAATAAGTCCCTGAGTTGTTATAACTGTAGAAATCCTTAAGACGGACCTATTTTGAATAAAAAGTACCCCAAAATTTGAAAGATGTAATTTTCCAGAAGTTAGGCGTTATGCGACACACTATGCGATCGCATAACGGGTATGCGGACCGCATAATGGTCGCATACCTGGGCAGGCCACTGCCCAAATTGAGGACAACTATGCGGTCTAGAATGCGATCACATTCTGGTTATGCGGACCGCATAGTTGTCGCATTCTTTCCCATTGGTTTTTGGTGAGGAAGGTTCTGCGACGCACTATGCGATTGCATAACGAGTATGCGGACCGCATAATGGTTGCATACCTGTGCAGTGTGTTTTCACTTTTGGCCCACCTAAAGGGCCATTCTGCGACCGGTCTGCGGACCACATGTCAGGAATTCGATCACATTCCTGACCGCATTCCGTGTCGGGGCACCTATTTTTCTAATTTTAGAACCCGACCCCCAGTTCTTTAAAACGCCCCACCCCTTCATTTTAACGTGTTTTATGAGCAAAAATAGAGATAAGGAAGGGAGAGTTCTTGAGAGAGAAAGTGGTTCTTCCATTAATTTGATTTTCAAAGTCCCCCAGGCCTGATATTTCGAGTAATCTTCTTCTTCCTCATTCTAGCAGGTAAGAGTTCCCAAAACTTTTTCCATTAATTTTCTGATTTTAAACAAAGGGAGGATTAGCATGAATTGATTCTTGAATATATTAACTAAGACCTTGCATGCATGTTTAATAATGGTGCTAATCTAGTAAAAGGAAGTGGGTTGGGGTAAATTGCACAAAGAAGGGGTTGGTAATCTAATGGGGTCACATAGTGTTCGGAAAAATGCTTAAGAGAGTTCGAATTGTATGCATGATTTTTAATTCTGAGTTGAATGTGTTTAATTGTGAATTAGATTGACGGTACTAGTCGGTTCAGTGATTTGTGAGTAAAAGTTAAAAAGGGATTTCGACTCCAGGTATGTATGGCTAACTTTAATATTCGTAAAGTCACCTTGTTGGTGTCGAAACAGCCGATATGTGATAATTGTCTGAGTATGTGTATATTGGGTGTTCTAAATATGTTGAGGCATAATGTCCTACTCTCTGACTGTCTAGTTGAATTCCATGTATTATGCTATTCGGAATTGTGAAAAAGTGATTTACCATGTGCAAGGTTGGTTAAATACTCTAGTATGTTGGTATGAAAGATTGGTAACAAACCCAAGCATGTGAATATGACTAAGTGCTAAGGGTTGTGAAATGAAATGATGAACAGGAATTGTGGTTGATTTAATCGTACTACGCTGATTGTGATAATGTCTTATATTACTCGTAGTTGGGCAAGATTTGTTGTGACTTGAACTCATATGGATGGTGGGTTTTATTGAAATCGTGTTCTTATAATGAAATTCTCTGTGATTGAATTGTGAACTGAAAATGTTGACATGGAATGTGATTGTACGGTGGGATTGGGTTGCGCACTGCAATAGGAGGAATAAGGTTGGAATATGATTGTACGGTGGGATCGGGTTGGACGCCGCGACAGGACATAATAAGGCTGAGTTTTGATTGTCCGGTGGGATCGGGTTGCGCGCTGCAACATAATAAATAAATATGATTGTTAGGTGGGATCGGGTTGCGCGCCGCAACAGGTAGAAATAAGGGTGGAATGTTAAGAAGGAATAAGGGGGGAGTGTGATGGTGTTGAAATAAGAACCTGTGGAACTTTAATTGTTATTATTTCGGTATCTTTGTGTTGTGGCTGTCTGATATCTATGACTATTTCTTATTTGTGCATTGTTGATCTTACTTAGAGTAAAGTTGTTCATACATACTAGTACTATTCAATGGTACTAACGTCCCTTTTGCGGGGGGCGCTACATTTTATGATGATTGTATGTGGTTCCATAGCAGGTAACTCAACCCACCGACAGTAGTGCCTCCTCTCCGTTTCGTCAGCCGTATTGGTGAGCCCCACTTCCTCTCGAGGCCATGTGTGGTTCATGCCACCTTTTTTTGGGTCTGTTTTGTATTGTAAGGTATAACCGAAGCCTTGTTGCCGGCAAGTATTGTTTAAACTCCTACTACTCGTAGAGGCTCCGTAGACACAATGTGGGTATTGTACATATGTATTTTGGTAAGCATTTGGTATCATATGTTGTTAACGCTAAAAAGAAGAAAGGAATTCAAGTTGTAATTTTATGTTTAAGACTAACTTGCTATTTCACATGTATATCATATATTGAAATCACGTGGGTAATGCGTGGGATAGGAAAGGCAAATCCAGGTCCGCCTGACTAGGGTCCTCCGGTTGAGCGCCGGTCGTGTCCCTCGATTTTGGGGCGTGAAACTAGGGGCCGCCAAGGGAGAGGTCGAGCAGGTGGAGGTCAGGCATGTATCTATGCACTTCTAGCCAGACCAGATGATATGGCCTCTGATGCGGTGATCACAGGTATTATCTCAATATGTCACCGAGATGCTTTGGCTTTATTTGATCCTGGTTCCACATACTCTTATGTTTTGTCATATTTTGCTCGCTTTCTGGATATGACCCGTCAGTCTTTAGTTACGTCTGTTCATGTGTCGACTCCGGTGGGCAATACTATTGTTGTGGGCCGTGTGTATCGGTCGTGTGTGGTATCTATTGGGGGTCTGGAGACCCAAGTGGACTTATTATTACTCAACATGGTTCATTTTGATGTGATATTAGGCATGGATTGGTTATCCCCATGTCATGCTATTCTTGATTGTCACGCTAAGACCATGACCTTGGCTATGCATGGAGTTCCGAGAGTTGAGTGGAGAGGGTCTACTAGTATGTGCCTAGCAGGTTGATTTCCTACCTGAAGGCTCAGCGTATGGTTGAGAAGGGATATCTATCTTATTTGGCTTTTGTGAGGGATGTTAGTGGTGAGGATCCTGCTGTTGATTCTGTTCCTGTGGTCCGTGATTTTCTAGATGTATTCCCTGCAGACCTGCCAGGCATGCCACTAGATAGGGACATTGATTTTTGTATTGACTTGGTGCAAGGCACCCAACCTATCTCTACTCCACCTTATCGCATGGCACTAGTGGATTTGAAGGAATTGAAAGAGCAGCTTCAGGAACTCCTAGATAAGGGGTTCATTCGGCCTAGTGTGTCACCTTTGGGGTGCACCGATGTTGTTTGTGAAGAAGAGGGATGGTTCCATGCGCATGTGTATTGATTATCGGCAGTTGAACAAGGTTACGATGAAGAACCGATATCCTTTGCCTCGTATTGATGAATTGTTTGACCAGCTTCAGGGAGCTAGAGTGTTCTCCAAGATTGACTTGAGGTCCGGGTATCATCAGTTGAAGATTCGGGATTCTGACATCCCGAAGACTGCTTTCAAGACCATATATGGACATTATGAGGTTCTTGTTATGTCATTTGGGCTGACCAATACTCCACCAGCCTTTATGCACTTGATGCACAGTGTGTTCCGGCCTTATATTGATTCATTCATCATCGTGTTTATTGACGACATCTTGGTATATTCCCGATCCCGGGAGGATAATGAGCAACATTTGAGAGTTGCGCTTCAGACTCTTGGGGAGAAGAAGTTGTATGCAAAGATTTCGAAGTGTGAATTCTGGCTTGATTCAGTTGCCTTTTGGGGCCATGTGGTGTCGTGTGATGGGATCAAGGTAGATCCGAAGAAGGTGGAGGCAGTTCAAAGTTGGCCTAGACTGTCATCAGCTACCGAGATTCGTAGTTTCCTTGGCTTGGCAGGATACTATCGTTGTTTCGATAGGGATATTCATCCATTGCAGCACCTATGACCAGATTGACCCAGAAGGGTGCTCTGTTCAAGTGGACTGAGGAGTGCGAGGAGAGCTTTCAGAAGCTCAAGTCAGCTTTGACCACAGCTCCAATGTTGGTTTTGCCTACGGACTCAAGTTCTTATACAGTTTACTGTGATGCTTCTAGAGTTGGCTTGGGAGCGGTATTGATGTAGAATGGTAGAGTGAATGCCTACGCGTCTAGACAGTTGAAGGTGCACGAGAAGAATTTTCTAGTGCACGACCTGGAGTTAGCTTCCATTGTTCATGCCTTGAAGATTTGGCGCCATTATTTGTATGGAGTGCATTGTGAGATTTTCACTCATCATCGTAGTTTGGAGTATCTGCTTAAGCAGAAGGATCTGAATTTGCGTCAGAGGAGATGGTTGGAGCTTCTCAAGGATTATGACCTCACTATTCTATATCATCCATGGAAGGCCAGTGTAGTGGATGGTTCCCTAAGTCGCAGAGCAGAGAGTTTGGAGAGTATAGCCTACCTTCCAGCAGCAGAGCAACCTTTTCCACGGGATGTTCAGGCTCTAGCGGGGCAGTTGGTGAGATTGGATTAGTCATAGCCTCCACGGGTATTAGCTAGTGTGGCTTCCATGTCTTCTCTTTATGATCAGATTAGAGCACGCCAGTATGATGACCGTCATTTGATGGTTCTTCAGAACAAGGTTCGTCGAGGTGATGCTAGGGATGTGACTATTGGTGATGACGGGGTCATGAGGATGCAGGGCCGTATTTGCGTGCCTAATATGGATGGGCTTCGAGAGTTGATATTAGTAGAGGCTCAAAGCTCGCGGTATTTCATCCATCCAGGTGCCGCGAACATGTACCAAAATCTAAGACATCATTATTGGTGGCGGCAGATGAAGAAGGATATTGTTGAGTTTGTAGCTCGGTGTCTCAACTGCCAGCAGGTCAAGTATAAGCACCAGAGGACAGGTAGATTACTTCAGAGGTTGGATATTCCGGAGTGGAAGTGGGAGCGGATCACCATGGACTTAGTAGTTGGACTCCCATGGACTTCGAGGAGATTTGATGCTATATGGGTCATTGTGGATCGGCTGACCAAGTCTTATGAGGCTTCGTATTCAGATGGCTTCATATGAGGCTTTATATGGTAGGAGGTGTAGATCTCCGGTTGGTTGGTTTGAGTCGGGCGAGGCTACGCTACTGGGCACAGATGTGATTCAGGATGCGTTGGATAAGGTGAAGTTGATTCAGGAGCGACTTCGCACGACGCAGTCCAGGCAGAAGAGTTATGCAGATCGGAAGGTCCGGGATGTGTCTTTCGTGGAGGGAGAGAAGGACAGCTAGTGGAGGAGGCTACTTGGGAGACCGAGCGGGAGATGCGGAGCAGATACCCTCACTTATTTGAGACTCCATGTATGTTTAGGCCCGTTCGAGGACAAACGTTTGTTTAAGAGGGGGAGAATGTAACGACCTGGCCGGTCGTTCCGTAGAATTTTCCCTGTTATTTCTGTTTCTGCCTTGTTATGCATTCTTTAGTTGTTTATGATGTGTTGGAGTCGGGTGGTTCGGGTTCGGAGTGGTTGTAGTGAGAATTGAGACACTTAGTCTCTTTAACTCACCCTGTCTGACTATTATCTTCTGCAACCAGGAAGTATAATTAGAATATTTTAATACGCCTAGGCAAACCTTAGGTATTAACACTTGTTAAAACTGGAAAACTATTCCTCTTTTGTGTACTGTCTGGCTAATTACATATAAGAAATCAATAGTTTGAAAATGGTAAAAACCCTTTCTCTAAAACTCTTTAATAACACTGCCTCATTACTGTATTCTCACCTAGACATCATGCCTTAGGTTCTGAAATTTAAGACCTCATTTGTGGTTGGGTCGTGCTAATTATGTGTACAACTTGTGGAGGAATACTTGAGCCTCATATCTGCCTCTATGTTCTTCCCTCTATTTGCAGTCCTAATTGTTTTGTTTGTCGTTTAGAATTTTATCCTTTTAACCTAAGGGTTCAGCCTAGTACTCACCCTCTAGGAATAGTAGTCCCTAACTTACTCCAGGACTGATAGGATGGGACGGGTAATAGCACACAATAAGTTTCGTGACCAACACGTATTTTAAATACCTTCGTGGGGTGGGAAAGGGTAGAATATGGATATGATGACCGGTGCGCTAATACCACGTGTAGCTCTGCCTATCGGGTATTGCATTGATGTGATCCATATTACTTTAAACCTAGGACGCCTCTTCTCAAATATTTACTTTTGATTTCTTTCAACTTTTAACAAACTTCAATACTTGTTTGAAATCCCCTCTTATATGAGCCTTACTTGTTATTTGCTTATTTTTCGAATTCACGAAAACCATTTGGCGGGGAACCACAGTTGTGGATCTTGAGGGGTGCCTAATACCTTCCCCTTGGGATAACTTCAAGCCCTTACCCAATCTCTGGTAATGCAAACTAGTCTTATGAATTAATTACTTTAGGTGCCCTAACGCACCATTAAAATCATTAGGTGGCGACTCTTTCTTTTAACCCTCTTCCTTCAAAAGGAGTTGTCCAAAATGTAATACACCCGATCTCTCTGCTTTAAGAGGGGAAAAAGGAGGCGCGACACACCCCCAGTGAGCGCGGGTACCTACTGAGTACGAGTGTTGAGTGCCGAGTGACGAGTGATTGGGAGGCATGAGTGACTGTGAGGTTGCCCGAGGGACTAATGTTGAGTGATTGTGAGGTATGCTGAGTGTATGAATCTGAGTGATGATTTGCCCGATGGGCGATTTGTGATACTTGATTGTTTTAGTACTATTTATGATTCACTTCATCTTCAAAACTAATACTTCTTGGGTATTTTACTGAAATTACTGGAAATCATACTTGTTCAAAGGTTTTTACTGAAACTGGCTTTTGAAGCATATTTTTTCAAATGTTTACACTGTTGGAAATCAGTATTTTATCCATTGTGATTTGGTGATTAGCTCCTGTGTATTTTCATACTGTTCATACTTGAGATATTTCATTACTATTGAGTTGGCGTACTCACCATTACTCCCTGCACCTCTTTGTGCAGATTCAGGTGCTGGTACCGAGCGTTAGCCATCTTAGTCTGTGCGCAACCAAAGTTGGGATATTGAGGTAGCTGTACAGCGTCCACAACATCTCTATTTCCCTTTTTCTTATTGTGTACTTAGTACTTCGTTTTGAGACTTTGTATTATGATAGTAGTATTATTGGTATCATTCTTAGATGCTCGGTGACCTGTTAGCTCCAGATCTTGGGGAGGGTTATAGACTTTTTAGCTTATTTTGTTTCACTTAAAGACTCAGAAATTCATATACGTTTATGAAATGTTGAAAAATGAATTGAGATTTTTTAAAAGAAAATGTAAATATGTGATTGTTGGCTAGCCTAGTTCCACGATGGGCGTCATCACGGCCGGTTAGGATTTGGGGTCGTGATAGTACGTTAGAGTGATTTTAGGACACTAATTATTATCATTTAAATGCCTAAAAATGTACATAATTGGTAATTTGGTATATAATATGTAATAAAACTAAAACTTGAGTAAGGAGGGTAATAAAGATTGAAATAGTGTATAGGAATGTAAAAATTCCTTTCGTTTATTTATCCCCAAGACTAAACAATCCCTCCATCCTGGATGAATTAGATATATATATATATAATTTACGCGACATATACTTAATTACGCGACATATACTTAATTTCCATGAGTACAAAATTTTAAATGACCACATAGTAACTATTATATTAAAAATTATCTTTTTGAGTTATATATAATTTAAAAGTTGAAGTGTAAGTTCTTGAAAATAATAACGGTTGATTCTATTTAACTAACTAAAGAAAGAAAGAAATTGTGTCCCATAGTGGTTCTTCATCATCTCAGTAGATATTCAACTTAAAAGCGTTGATACGGATAAAGCTTTTTATATTTTTTAGATATATCTCTGATTTGTATAAAAGTTTATGTTTGGGAGGTTTGATTTCTTCAACAACAACTTTGTTTTTGATAAATAATTTTGGCCTTGTTCATATTATTGTGCGGAGGGAGATAAATAGAAAGAGATATGCACAAAGTTGTAGACATAAATTGAGAAAGGAACATTAAAAAGAGAAAAACGTACTAATAATATTGTTACGTGTTATTTTGTCTCAAATTTGATTAGGGCATATCTTATTTTGACAATAAAATTTTAACAATTTTGAAGTATTAAGTAGTATGAGTTATTTCGTATATAGTTTAAATAAGGAAAGATTTAATAAGTAAAATTATAGTCAATTTAAAATCCTAAATATTAGGCAACTTAATAAATAAATATTTTGTCTAGTGCAAATTTTATTTTAAAGGATAAAAAAGGCGAACGACATTTTACTAAGGGCCTTTGTGCTTTATATAGTATAAATGTGTGTGTGCGTGTGTTGCAAAAATTGCAAAAATAATTGTGGAAACTGTGAAGACATTATATTTATAGAAGAAATAGAAAACGAAACTCATGAAGCAAAAATAGATAAAGACTACACTCTAATAGAAATAGATAAAGAATTTTATAATTTTAAGAGAGGAATAGAAAAAATTGGAATAATAAATAAAAAGGAATATTTGGATAAGGATAGTTCGAATTCTGGATGAATTAGAAATTATAGGAGAAAAACCCTTCAAACACTGGGAAAATCTAAAGTTTTCATGATGAAATTGGGGAATTTTGGGTAGAAACTAGAGATTTGATTAATTGGGGATTTGGACCTCAAATTGAGGTCGGACTCCAAAATTAATTATATAACCGGGCTCGAGGGTTAATGGGTAATCAGGTTTTGGCCTGAATTTCGGATTTGGACCAAGCGGGACCACGTGTTGACTTTTTAAAAAATGGCATAAATTGAATTCTTTGCAATCGTGGTTAGTTCCTAAGGCTTTATTTGAATTGTTTGGTTGGTAATTTGCCAGATTCTATTAGTTCGGAGGCTTGTTTGAAGGGAAAAGTTGTTATTGAGCTTTGAGTTTGCCGTTGGAACGAAGTAAGTGTCATGGTTAACCTTGGCTTGAGGGATTAAGACTTAATTGTCTATTTTCTACGTGTTAAGATGCTGGGTACCACGTATAGGTGAGGTGATGAGTACTGTTGTTGTCGGTTATAGCATGCGGGTGGGTCTTATTCTTGTAATTGTTGCCTTCCTTGATCATATTATTCATGCTTAGACTATTTAATTGTAATTTGATCATTATAATCATGTTTACGAAATTTGGTGTTGATTGATGTTGAATCAAGTTGAGGTTGGTATTGTTGAACAAAATATTTGATCTTGTTGTTTCTAACTCCCTAGTGTAATTGTTCATTATTTGGGTGAGGGGGAGTGTTAATGCACGACGGGTGATGTTGTGCCATTTCTATTGACTTTATGTGAGATTGCGAGTATTAATGCACGAAGGGTGATGCCGTGCCATATTGTGAGTGTAATGCACGAAGGGTGATGTTGTGCCATGTTATGAGAGTTAATGCACGAAGGGTGATACCGTGTCGTTTCTATTAATTTTCTGGTGAGGATGAGAGTAAAAGCACTGTGATGACCCAAAGGGTCATCTTATGAATTAAGTTTCCATTCCAGGCTCGTCCTTAAAAAGACTAATTTTAATTACCTCGATTTACGTGCGCATTGCGGACGTGAATCCGAAAATTTTTTATGTGAAAATATGAGAAACAGTAATTTTAGAGTTAAAATTTTGTTTAAGTTGACTTTGGTCAACATTTTGAGCAAACGGACCCGGATACGTGTTCCGACGATCACGGAAGGTCCGACGTAAAATATGGGACTTAGGCGTATGCCCGGAATTCAATTCCGAGGTCCCTAGCCTTAGAAAACAATTTTTGAAGAATTTTTTTGTGCTGGTCTTTAAAAGAAATAAAGAAATGAATTAATGTTTGAACTCGTTGGTATTGGGCCCATATTTTTGTTTCGGAGCCCGGTACAAGTTTTTATCATATTTAAGTCCTATCTGTGAAATTTGGTAAGAATCAGAATTGATTTGCCGTGATTTGTACTTCCGGTTGAAAAATTAGAAAATTAGAGCGTTCTTGAGAAAATCATGAGTTTTGAGGTTAAATTCATAGTTTTTATGTTATTTTGATGATTTGGTCTCACGAGCAAGTCTGTATTATGTTTTTAGACTTGCATGCATGTTCGGTTTGGAGCCCCAATGGCTTGGGTGAGTTTCAGATAGGTTTAGGTTATGTTGAGCTTGTTTTTTATGACACCAGACCCTGGGTAGTTATAGAGTTAGTATTCTTTCTTGGTATGTTTATCTGTGCATAATTTGTCAAATATGTGTTACAGTTATTGAGCTTTGACTTGCGAAGTGGGTGCCCGCCCATATGGCGTTAAATGAGACACGTTAATTCGGGTAAATAATTATGAGGTCTTCATGCATCGCATCTCGTTATCAGTATTGTGAAGGGTTGAAGGGGGATTATTGTTACATGAAATTATTTGGTGATTCTGTAATTGATTATGAACAACTATTAAGATCATATTGAGCCAAAAAGGCGTTCCATTCAAATGGTCGGACGAGTGTGGGTTGAACTTTCAGAAACTCAAGATTTGCCTTGACTTCAGCACCGTGTTACCATTAGGTTCGGGATCCTTCACGGATCATCGCAGTCGCCTGTACTTATTAAAGCAAAAGGATCTTTATTTGAGACAGAGGAGATGGTTAGAGTTAATGAAAGATTATGACATCACTATATTATATCATCCAGGGAAGGCCAATGTGGTGGCCGATGCATTGAGTAGGAAGGTAGTGAGTATGGAAAGCCTTGCATCTATTCCAGTCGGAGAGAGACCGTTAGCTTCAGATATTCAGGCTTTGGCTAATCAGCTCGTGAGGTTGGATATTTCACCCAGCAGTGTTCTAGCTTGTACAGTCGCTCGGTCTTCTTTATTTGAGTGTATCAGAGATCGGCAGGATGATGACCCGCATTTGATGGTCCTTAGGGAAACAGTTCGGCACGGTGGTGCCAAGAAGGTTACAGTTGGAGGTGATGGTGTTTTGATGGCCTTCGTGAATTGATCCTTGAGAAGGCTAACAGTTCTAAGTATTCTATTCACCCGGGCGCTGCCAAGATGTACCAGGACCTGCAACGGTATTATTGGTGGAGAAGGATGAAGAAGGATATTGTTGCTAATGTGGCTCGTTGCTTGAATTGTCAGCAAGTGAAGTATGAACATCAAAGACCCGATGGTTTGCTCCAGCAGATAGAAATTCCTGAGTGTAAGTGGGAACGTATCACTATGGACTTCATTGTTGGACTCCCGCGGACTCAGAGGAAGTTCGACGCCGTTTGGGTTATTGTGGATATGCTGACTAAATATGCATATTTTATTCCAGTCGCAAGTACTTATACTTCGGAGTGGTTGGTAGAGATATATATTAGAGAGATTAATTGCCTCCACGGTGTGCCCGTGTCTATCATTTCTGATCGGGCTGCAAAGTTTACTTGCACTTTTGGAGGGAAGTTCAGTGCGAGTTGGGTACACGGGTAGAGTTGGGCACATCACTCCATCCTCAGACGGACAGGCAGTCCAAGCGTACTATTCAGATCTTGGAGGATATGCTCCGCGCTTGTGTTATTGACTTTGGAGGTTCTTGGGATTAGTCTTGACGTAAGCGAAGTTTGCCTACAATAATAGTTACCAGTCGAGCATTCAGATGGCTCCTTATGAGGCATTATATGGTAGACGGTGTAGATTTCCAGTCGGATGGTTTGAGCCAGGAGAGGATCGGTTATTGGGTACAGACTCTGTTCAAGAGGCCTTAGACAAGGTCAAGATTATACAAGATCGACTTCGTGTAGCTCAGTCTAGGCGAAAGAGTTATGCCGACCGTAAGGTTCGTGATGTGGCATTGATGGTTGGAGAGAGAGTATTTCTTCGGGTATCACCCATGAAGGGTATTATGAGATTGGGGAAGAAGGGTAAGTTGAGCCCTAGGTATATCGGACCATTTGAGATTCTGGAGAGAGTGGGGGAGGTGACTTATAAACTTGTATTGCCTCCAGGGTCTGAGTTCATCCGGTATTCCATGTGTCTATGCTCCGGAAATATCACGGTGACCCGTCCCACGTGTTAGACTTCAGTTTTGTCCAATTAGACAAAGATTTGACTTATGAGGAGGAACCAATGGCCATTTTAGACCGGCAAGTTCGTCATTGAGGTCAAAGAGTTATCCTTCAGTTCGAGTGCAGTAGAAAGGTTAGCCCGTTGAAGAAGCTACTTGGGAGTCCGAGTCGGATATGCATAGTAGATATCCCCACTTGTTTTCCAGTTCAGGTAATTTCTATGTCTGTTTGAGGAGGTTGTTTTAGAGGTGGAGATTTTGATGACCCAAAGGGTCATCTATGAATTATGACTACGTTCCAAGCTCATTAGCCTGAAAAGGACTAATTTTAATTACCTCGATTTGCGTGTGCATTGCGGACGTGATTCCGAAAAGCTTTTATGTGAAAATATGAGAAATAGTAATTTTAGAGCTAAAATTTTGTTTTAGTTGACTCTGGTCAACATTTTGAGCAAACAGGCCTGGATATGCATTCCGACGATCCCGGGAGGGCCGGAGTAAAATATGGGACTTGGGCGTATGCCCGGAATTAAATTCCGAGGTCCCTAGCCTTAGAAAACAATTTTTGACGAAAATTGTTGTGCTGGTTTTTAAAAACAATAAAGAAATGAATTAATGTTTGAACTCGTTGGTATCAGGCTCGTATTTTGGTTCCGGAGCCCTGTACAAGTTTGTTATGATATTTATGTCCTATTTGTGAAATTTAGAGAGAATCAGGATTGATTTGACGTGATTTGGACGTCCGGTTGAAATAGTAGAAAATTTTAGTGTTCTTGAGAAATCATGAGTTTGGAGGTTAAATTCATATTTTTTATGTTATTTTGATGATTTCATTACACGAGCAAGTATGTATGATTCTTTTAGACTTGCGTGCATTTTGGTTTGGACCCTCGAGTCTTGGGTGAGTTTCGGATAGGTTTAGGTTATGTTGAGCTTGTTTTTGATGCTTCATCGTCATTCTTCAAGCATAAATGATATCAACTTAAACAAATCATCTCCAAATTCAGTTTTTATTGAACCATTAGATCCGTATCGTAATTACGGAGCCATAAGAAAAAGAATGATCGAATTTGGACATCGTATGAGGAAGTTATGCTCATTTCCGTGTCAGAAAAAATTGTTGGTTCTGGTGTGGTCGCAATTGCAAACTTTTTGTCGCTAATGCGACTTTTGCAACCTGTTAAGTGAGATTTTTGACGGGATTTTCACCCATTTTTCAATTCTCTCAAACCTTTAACCTCCATAGGCGATTTTCCAAAGACCCAAACTTCTCCAAATCATTGGTAAGTGATCTCTAACCAATTCCTTTCAATCCTTAACAACTTTTAACAAGATTTCAACCAAAAATCTAGAGTTTTCATGGTAAAAATAGAGATTTTTTGGTAGAACTTAGGAATTTCGAAATTTGGGAATTTAGACCTCGAATTGAAGTCGGATTCCAAAACCAATTGCATATTCGGACTCGGGGGAGAATGGGTAAGGGTTTTGGTCCGAACCTCCAGTTAAGACCAAGAGGGCCCGGGGGCAATTTTTGTATTTTGATAAGAAAACATAGGAAAATCATAGTTTTTCATTAAAGTTAATTCCTTTAAGTAATAGTTGATGATATTGAACAAATTGTGATTAGATTCGAGCAGGTTAGAGGCAAATTCTAAAGGAAAAGTTGTACTAGAGCAGTGATTTACTTGTGAAATTGAGGTAAATACTTGGTTTAACCTTGACTTGAGGGAATAGGAATTCCCAAATTAAATGCTATGTGAATTTGCATGTGTGTGGTCTATAGGTGAGGTGACGAGTATCTATGCACCACCAAAGTACTTGTTGAACATGATCCCTTCCCCGATTCCAATTTAATTGATCCCTAGTTTAATTGTTTTATGATCATTGATGCCTTCATGTCTACTTGGTTAGTCAACTTGTTGTTAAATATTGTTTCAAGTATTTTGACAGTGTTACTTGTTCCTTAGTCACATTGTGGTACATCTGGTTGAGCTGGTTGTCAGTATTACATTATACATTTCGGTTGGTTTCACTGTGTAGTGATAATTGGTGAAGTTTCTGAATAGTACAGTTTCTTGTTTATGATAATTGAGATTTAAGTATTGTGAAAGGCTTGGAATCTGATTTCTGAAACATTATTATAAATAAAGAGATGAAATGTGATTTTTCTGGTAGGAACAGGTTGCACGCTACAACAAGGAGTTATAAGGGTGGACATGTAGGATCGAGTTGCACGCCGCAACAGGAGAGATAAGGGTGATATATATATATAGGGAGGAGCAATAAGGGTGGACATGTGGTATCGGGTTGCACGCCGCAACAAGGAGCAATAAGGGAGAATATTCATGTTTTACTATTTATAAAATAAAGGCCGGAACACTCACTATTGTATTGTCATTATTTCATATTCTGCTCTTACTGTTATTTAAAGTGAAACTTGTTCTGTTTACAATTGTTAAGACATCAATATTGTGAAAGGATTTGACTTAAATTGGGAAAATCTTTTTTATAAATAAAGAGATGTGATTGTCTGGTGGGAGCGGGTTGTACGCCGCAACAAAGAGTGATAAGGGTGGACATGTGGAATCGGGTTGCACGCCGCAACATGAGAAATAAGGGTGATACATATAGGGAGGAGCAATAAGGGTGGACAGGTGAGAGTGGGTTGCGCGCCGCAACAAGGAGCAATAAGGGAGGACATTTATGTTTTACTGATTTTTAAACACAAGGATTTGAAAACTTTACTGTTTTACTTTACTGTTTATCATATTATTTACTTACGGTTGTATCAAAGTGGAATTTGGAAATTTGGAAACTTATGTGAGAATTGGTTATAGTTGAGACCTGGAAAAGGAGGCTGAGTTATTTTATTCATTGCTACAGATTATTGTTTTGTTTAGTTTAGAATTTCCTTCTTGCTTTATTATATATTGTTCACAGGTTATATTGTTAATGCCCTGCCATAGCCTCGTCACTACTTCGTTGAGGTTAGGGTCGGCACTTACTCAGTACATGGGGTCGGTAGTATCGATACTACACTCTGCATTTCTTGTGCAGATCCAGGTACCGGTCAGAGTTAGGTTAAAGTAGTAGCTTACATTATTCGCACGGAGACACGAGGTAGATCTGCTGGCGTCCACAAATTCCTGGAGTCTTCCCTTTATTATTTAGATACTGTTTTACTTCATTCAAAACAGAGATACATTTTTTCAGCCCAATTATTTGTAGTATTCTTTTGTAGTTCTTGAATTGTGACACCAGACCCTGGGTAGTTATAGAGTTAGTATTAGTTCGTGGTTTTTATCATCTTAGCGAATATTATTCTTGATTGCATTTATTGGAAAGTTGTTACACCCCATGTTTTCGTACGTGAGAGTACATCGTAAGTCAATTGAGTGAGCTCAAAAATAAGATTATGTTTGATGGAATATATAGTAAGTTAATAATGTTACCTTGGAGGTTACAAATATTTAAGATCTTGAATAACAAGCCCAACAGGATTGGAAAGCTTAGAAGCTAAACCAATTGAAAAAAATAAGATTCGTCGAAAGTCGACGAGTTTGAAATGTTACAACATGTACTTTAGGGTGAGACTATGGTTCATTACATGATAAGGAGTTTATGCTATGAGTTATTTTTGTCATATGATATTCGTGTGCTACGTTTTGAAGTAAAACAAGTTGTGGAACAAAAGTTGGCAAAGGTCTTCACAAATTACATTCATATTGTGCTGAAAATTAGGTCAAATGTAACTGCTATTTTCTCCTAATATACTTCGAATTAGGGGATGATATGCCTACCAAATTGAATATCTATGAGTCTAGATTCCAACGCATTAAATCGTTTGTCTATACGAAGTTGGAGTAGAGAGATATTCGTGTTTTAGCGAGACTGCGCCAAGTAG
>ML261135.1:0-11921 GCA_005239495.1 Nicotiana undulata
CACCCAACGTGCCGATAAGGAATGGCATAGGAATTACATCATAACTTCTGAACCACTAATAGGAAACACTTCACCACGCATAGAAACCTTTTACTCACCTCAAATCATGAGAATCACAACAACACACAAGTGAGTTCTCACCATCACAATATATGCAAATCCTCAAGTAGTGGACTGAACCACCATACCCCTTCAGAATTCGCTTACACCTGACAGGCCGTAGTACTTGAATGCTTCTAACCGAAATCTATTACGACGGCCGACGTCCCCACACACATCTGCACAAACCATACACATATCAAACACAGAGAAAGAGACGATCCCTGCCGTACATGTACCATTTCAACCAAGGCTAACCAATCTATCTTCTTTTAACCATCGCAATTCCCTCAGAGATAGTAGTAACTTTCTTCAACNGAACCACTATTGAGAGTCATCCACTCCAACTGGCCCCGAATACAATCAACCCCAAGGCTCTTCTAGCACATGAATATGCTTTTCAATGAAGCACGTGACTGATTCACTACCTTTACAACTTGCCTATGTCTTAAGCACAAATTCTTAGTCTTCTAGAGCCTAGCCCTGGTCCAATAGGACCTACTTCGCACATTTTCCCATTTGCCACACTCACTTACCGATATACTCTTTTCCCTTAGCTGTAACATCTTGCCGATATGCCGACAAATCCGCAATCCTATGAGAGCACAATCCTACGACCCAACTGCAGGTGGTGGGACTCCCCCACTTAGCCCGAAGCTACTTCTTGCATCGTTCTAGTCCCTACTGAGATCCTTTTCTCCTTTGATGACATGACATTGTCCCACCAATCCACCAATTCTTCTGAATTCTCCTATTAGCCTCCCTTAAATATTTGAATTTTCTAACACCATTCACACATTCTACCTCCTACCGACTAGCCACTAGGACTCCGCACAGAACTTACCATCCCTACAACCGCTAACCTACTCATAGAAGAGAACCCACGCGAGGAAACTAGCCAACTGACACCTACCATTATGCTATGATTCTCACTTTCTACAATATCAAGACCCCCATCCTAAGCCTGTATCCATTTATCAACCTTACCAATCTGTCCGCTCTTCCTGGACATCTACTAAACGGGCTACCACATCTTCTGATTCATCACTAAGCTGCCGCTCTCCCACTTTGCCCAACTCATTCCCGTAAGTGCTACCTGACTTCCTTTCCTTACACTTGATCTTTTAGAATTGGCACCACCGCTTAGCACTTCTCACGTATCGTCCTTCGTCGTATGATGTCCTCCTACTGCCTTAATTTAATACTGTCCTCCGTAGCTCTTAAATCAACATATCATCACAACTTTAAATCTTTACGAAGATCATCTTCGTCGAATCGCCTTCATTTCCAAGAGTTAGCAAGTACTGAACCTCCGTACCTCACGACCTCTGCCAATCGCATTCTTCAATACTTCTTCACAATACTCTGACCCCGAGAAACCGAAGAGACCATAGAACCGACAAACATAACACATTCCATTCGATCCATGACGACGATATCTTATTACAGGTGAGCGCTCCATTTCACTTGACAACACCAATCCTTACTATTTTATCATCCCAAAACCTGATCATTTATAATCCAAATGCTTTTCTCCGCCGGAACAAAAATAATGAAATCCTGGAATCACACTTTGAGAAGACCTTCATTCAAACCGCTCATCACCCCAACACATGGGCAGCATTCTACCCTTGTATCAACATCGCGCCATAACCAATCGTAAGTTCATAACTACCTGAGCATGACCTCAAAGTTCTTAGAAATACAACTACTGAGTTGGGATGACAAAAACATTCTTCCGCAGAACAACGATGATAGCCTCAATCAACTACGCTGGGAGAAACATCCCGCACCACATCCATAGTATCATTAAAAGTCCTCAACTCTCGATTCATAACAAGCGCTTTGCGACACATAAGATTGAGTGGGAAGAAGCATAGGCATAAGCCTTAAAGGAATCAAGTCGGACGATGAGGAATCAAGAAGGGAAGTACTCCTAACAGACCTGTAGCCTCCCGAAGATAAGTACAAACGTCTCTGTACCAATCCGCAGGACTCTACTAGACTTGCTCATGACTCGTGAAACCTACGGGAACCTAGAGCTCTGATACCACGTTGTCACGACCCAAAATCTATGGGTTGTGATGGCGCCGGACACCACTGTCAGGCAAGCCGACCCCTTAATCAGTTGGAACACTTTCCTGCTTAACATTTTAGAATCGAAGCCTCTTCTTGCATTTTCATTATTAAATAAAAAAATTTCGTAATTTAAATATGGCAAGAAAACCAACTTAGTATAGAAAAGAAATACCAAGACATCCCAGAACCCGGTGACACAAGTCCATGAGCAATTTCTAAGGATTTATACAATTATACAACGCTTGTCCGAAAACAAATTTGGACAAAAGCAATAAATATAAAATGTAAGTACACAGAAGGGAGACTCCGGCAGCTGTGGAACGCTTCTGGATGAATGCAGCCCGTATAAGTCTTCCAAGTCAATCACTGTACTATAAAGGTACCTGTGCAACAAAATGCACAGAAAGTGTAGTATGAGTACATATACATATATGTACCCAGTGAGTATCCCGTCTAATCTCGAAGAAGTAGTGACGAGAGGTCGACTCGATACTCACTAAGGTCCAACAGTAATAAAGTAAGCAGGATGTAAGGAAAACTGTAGGCAAGTAAACAAATAATCAAGTACATCAATATCCGGCATCAAATAACAATCTCAAATCAAACAAGTTTGGTATCCGCCGTGGCGTACGGCCCGCTCCCATATGGTACTCAATATCGCCGTGGCGTACGGCCCGATCCCACCCTAGTAGCCTCAATCTCGCCGTGGCGTACGGCCCGATCCCACCCTGGTAGTCTCAATCTCGCCGTGGCGTACGACCCGATCCTACCCTGGTAGTCTAAATCTCGCTGTGGCGTACGACCCGATCCCACCCTGGTAGTGTCAATCTCGCCGTGGCGTACGGCCCGATCCCACCCTGGTAGTCTCAATCTTGCCATGGCGTATGACCCGATCCCACCCTGATAGTCTCAATCTCGCCGTGGCGTACGACCCGATCCCATAATATAATCAATCATCGCTCTGCCGTGGCGTACGACCCAATCCCATAATATAATCAATCATCATTCTGCCGTGGCGTATGGCCCGATCCCATAATATAATCAATCATCACTCTGCCGTGGCGTACGACCCGATCCCATCCCGCGATTCTCCTATCACTCTTAAGTCAAGCCAAGTATCACAACGTTCAAAGACAACATTACCAATCACACAAGTATACAAGTCATATCTACGCTACAACAGAGAAAAACAATGAACATGTTGTGTCCTAACTACCCGGACGAAGCAGTAATAGCCACTACGTACGGACTCTGTCATTCGGTGCGTACGTAGCCCCCAACAAGATCACATAGCAAACAAGGTTACCTAGAGGGACAATTTCCCTCTTACGAGGTTAGAAAGGAGACTCACCTCNTTTACAAAGTTCCTCAGCCCGACTCTATGAAATGACCAAAATGCCCTCGGGCCCACGTGCCGGGACCTCGAAATTTCTTGAAGAAAATCGGTACCCGAAGCTTTACTAATTCAGTAACACATTTTACTCAATTATTCATGCTAAATTCGTGGCTAAAATCCAAATTTCCAAATTTCTAGGATTTTTTTTCAAAATACTAATTTTTCCACAAATATTTCCCTAATTTTCATGTTCTAATCCATGATATAATCTTGTATTTAACTTAGAAATAAGTAGAATTATCTTACCACTGAAGCTTGGTTGAAATCTTCCTTGAAATGCTCCCAAAATCCGCCCATAGTCATGAAGAAATGAAGAAAAATGAGCTAAACCCGCTAAAATATCATTCTGCCCAGGTATTTACTCATCGCGATCGCGGAAAATGCTTCGCGATCGCGGAGAACAATTTTTCCAGCCCAAAATTTACTCTTCGCGATCGCGGAGAACAATTGCCGAGCCTACCCGGACAGCCTCCAGTAGAATAGTAATAACCTTTCGCACACAACTCCAAATAACAAATGGTTAAATGTTATGAAAACTAGACTCAAATATCTACAACTTTCATGTCCTGGTCCTCTTCCAATTCCTTATAGATGTCTAGATATAGTCTTTCAAAGTCAGCCCATGTGCAACACAACTTTCTTCTTCATCTTCCCGGACACCCTGTAGTGTAACAGCCATAACTCTTTGTAAACAAATCCAAATCATGAATGGTTTACATTTCTAGAAACTATACACAAAGGGATACAACTTGCATTTTTATACAATCTCAAAATTCCTTATATATTGTGAGATATGGGCCTCCAAAGTCGAGTCAGTGCAGCAGAACATTTACTCTACGCGATCACGAAAGGCTTTCCGCGATCGCGATTCACTGGCCTGTTTTTCACATTTTACTCACCGCGATCGCGACCAATTCCCTGCGATCGCGTAGAACACTGCTGTAGCCATAAACCAGCAATTAAAAATGGCCTAGAAATGGTCCGAAACCACCCCGAAATTCACCCGAGCCCCTCGGGACCTCGTCCGAACGTACCAACAAGTCTGGAAACGTATCACGGACTTAGTCGAGGCCTAAAATCACATCAAACAATGCCGAAAACATGAATCGCGCAAGAATTCAACTTTATGAACTTTGAAATTTCTAACTTTCACATCCGATTCCAAAACCTATCAAATCATGTCCGATTGACCCCAAATTTTGCACACAGGTCACATTCGACATTACGGACCTGCTCCAACTTTCGGAATCGCATTCCGACCATGATATCAAAATTTCCACTTCCGGTCGGATTTTCTCAAAAACCTTCAAATTTCTATCTTTAGCCAAATGACCTTAAATTGACTTCCGGGTATCTGAATTCACTTCCGATCGCGCTCCCAACTCCAGAATCACCATACGAAGCTATTCCCAGACTCGGAATCCCAAACGAACATCAATATCTCTGAAATGCTCTTTAAGCCAAACTTAGGAAATTTCCTTAAAATACTGACTTTCCACAATATATGTTGAACTGCTCCCGGGTTTTCCAAAACCCATTCCGGACATACGCCTAAGTCCGAAATCATCATACGAGCCTGCTGGAACCTTCGAATCCTGATTCCGAGGTCGTTTACTCAAAATCCCAACCTTACTCGATTTCTTCAACTTAAGACTTCTGAAATGAGAATTTTCCTTTAAATTCAACTCCAATCTTCCTGAATTTCAATTCCGACCATATGCACAAGTCAATATACCTGAAATGAAGTTGTTCGTGACTCCCAACTTCTGAACGACGCGCTGGATCTTAAAACGACCTGTCGGGTCATTACACTAGGGAAAGGGAGAATGAGGGGTTAGGGTTAGTCTTTAGGTTAAAAAAGGAAGGGATTAATGTGAACCGTTTATCTCAGAGATCAACAACCACGATTAGAGAGGGGTTTGGGTCGGGTAGATACAGAATTGCGCCTGGGGTGGATTGGGCTAAGTTTTAAGGTATTTTGGGCTGGTATAATTGGTTAGGTCCGAAATTGAAATGAATTAAAAGGGCCATTTGTTAAATACACAGTTAATTAAAATAATTTATAAAAATAATTAACAAATTATAAAAAATGATTTTCCAGCATAAAAATGATTTAAAATAATTACTCAATATTATAAAATTTTAAATAGATATTTTCTGGTGAGATAATGTAATAATGCATGCATGGACTATTATTGTAAAGTTATTGCAATTATAACTCAAAAAATGTAAATGTGACTATTTATGAAATAATTAAGCTTAGTATAAATATAAATGGTAAAATCAAGCCATAAAATCGTTATAAAGCCATTTGTAATGCAATTAGTAATTATTTATATAAAAAATACTGGGATAAATTAATAAAATCCTTAAAAAAATATAGAAATTATGGAAAAAATATTAGTTGATGCTCATATACTATTTTGAAGATGGATATGCATTTTGAAATATAGGAAAAAATGGAGTATCAACAGCTGCCCCTCTTTACCCGGGAAGGATGAAAGAGTTGTCGGGTAAAGGCATGATGGCCAATTTTGACCGAGTAGAATGATTTGAGAGGTATAGGCCGCACTTTGGTTTCTGAGCTGCCTACATATCCCTGGTTTTACAGGAATCAGGCCGTGTGTAGTTCTGGATTCACCAGGCGGAATATACCGATGAGGTTATCACAAGAACGGACACAAGGTTTTGAAATATGCAAAATGGTTGCGGTGAGCAGTCGAGTTTGAAGTAGTTCGAAGAGACTGGAGCGGGACTGCTCCTGTTGGGGTAATGATTTCTCTTCGGGTTACCAACAAATAAAAGATGTGCCACAAGCATATATTTGTGCATAAATTTAAACATAATGCAAATTCTCTTCAGACCATGAGGATTGTCTTTGGATGGTTGAGGATGACATCCGTAGACCATGATGTCTTGGGCCATGAATTGTGCGGTAAGGGATTCGCAGGCCATGAAATGATGTTCTCGCGCCATGGAAATGGTGCATGCGAACCATGACGCCTTTGAATAATGATATGAAAATTCGAGAGATCCTCAAGCCATGCATGGTGTATTCCGTCTATGAGGATGATGCCTTTAGACTATGACGCCCTCGGACAAGTTGGCGATATTTTAGCCCATGATATGCAAAGACATTATGCTAGAAGCAACAAGGCAAAGGCTTAGTATTGTAGGAAGCTGAGGGCAAAGCTTAGCCCGAGAAAAGAAAATAGATAGTGCAAGGGAGACATCGCTGAGTTTCGTGCGAAATAAAGGCAGTGCTTAGCCTTATGCAAATAGAGAGGCAAGGCTTAGCCTCATGCAAAACTCGGGACAGGGCTTAGTTCCATGCAAATTGAAGGCAATGCTTAGCCTTATGCAGATAGAGAGGCAAGGCTTAGCCTCATGGAAATGGGGAGGTAGGGCTTAGCCTCATGCAAGATCGAGACAGGGCTTAGTCTCATTCAAGTAAAGGCAATGCTTAGCCTTGTGAAAATATGGAGGCAAGGCATATCCTCATGCAAGATCCTGGACAGGGCTTAGTCCCATGCAAATTAAAGGCAGAGCTTAGCCTTATACAGATAGAGAGGCAGGGCTTGGCCTTGTGCAAGATTGAGACATAGCTTAGTCTCATGCAGAAATTCGGGACATGGCTTAGTCCCATGAAAATTGAAGGCAGAGCTTAGCCTTATGCAGATAGAGAGGCAGGGCTTGGCCTCGTGCAAGATTGAGACATAGCTTAGTCTCATGCAGAAATTCGGGACAGGGCTTAGTCCCATGCAAATTGAAGGTAGAGCTTAGCCTTATGCAGATAGAAAGGCAGGGCTTAGACTCATGCAAGATTGAGACAGAGCTTAGTCTCATGCAAATAAAAGGCAATGCTTATCCTTATGCAAATATGGAGGCATGGCTTAGCCTCATGCAAGATTTGGGACAGGGCTTAGTCCCGTGCAAGGTGAAGGCAATGCTTAGACTTATGCAAATACGGAGGTAAGGCTTAGCCTCATGCAGGATTTGGGACAGGTCTTAGTTCCATGCAAACATAACAAATAATAGATGATAGCAAAGTGTTTCTTAGCTGGAAATGAGCTCGGTATATTTGTTGTTATGAAGACCGTGATTCCAAAGTGTGCATATTCCTTGTTCCTGCATTCAAAGAAAAATCGTGAGTTCTGTAGGGAGGTTGGTTCTTGCCTCCGTCGGCTTTCTTGATTTGCTTTGCTTTGTTTGAAGATCCTGTTAAAATTATCAGGGCAACATTTTCTAAACAAAGTTTATTTCAAAAGTAGATATGCATAGTGAAAATATAGTTTTAGAAATTGGTTAGATGAACCAGTGACAATGACACGATCAGAGACATTGAGACTTCTCTTGCTGTAGAATTTTGAGGGCCCTCCTCAAACTTCTACCCCAATTAAATGGACAACCTTTCCGACTGATCTATATGCTGCGATTGGCTGAACTTGCTTCGGAATTTTGAGGGTCCTCCTCAAAATTCTGCCCCAATTTCTGATTGTGGGGAAAATAAATTTTTTATTGAATTGTGACCGAACCCACAGGGCTGCCTACGTATCCCCTCTTAAACGGGAATCAGGTCGAGCGTAGTTCAATTTACATCATGTGCTGAAAAATAAATAGATACATATAATATCGCTTGACTACATCTGCATTGATTGGTTTTGGCCAGACTTCTCCGTCCATTTCTGCGAGTATGAGGGCTCCTCCTGTCAGAACCCTATGAACCATGTAAGGACCTTGCCAATTAGGAGAGAATTTTCCTTTGGCTTCATCTTAATGAGGGAAGATCTTCTTCAATAACAACTGCTCCGGTGTGAACTGCCTTGGCTTAACTCTTTTGTTGAAGGATCTGGACATCCTGTTCTGATAAAGTTGCCCGTGACATTCTTCATTCATCCTCTTTCCGTCTATGAGAGCTAGAAGCTCATAACGGCCCCTTATCCATTCTGCGTCACTGAGCTCAGCTTCTTGTATGATTCTCAAAGAAGGAATCTCCACCTCGGCAAGAATAACAACTTCATTACCATAAACCAGCAAGTAGGGAGTTGCTCTGGTTGATGTGCGGACTTCGGTACGGTATCCTAGTAAGAGAACGATAGCTTCTCATGCCATTGTTTGTGATTTTCTACCATTTTTCTTAGTATCTTCTTGATATTCTTGTTTCGGACTCTACATCCCCATTCATTTGAGGTCTATATGCTGTGGAATTCTTGTTCTTGATTTTGAAAGTCTCACACATGGCTTTCATCAGGTCACTGTTAAGATTGGCAGCATTATCAGTGATGATGGACTCTGGAACTCCAAATCGTTAAACAATCTGGTTGCGGACAAAATCCTCCACGACCTTCTTAGTCACTGCTTTGTAAGATGCGACTTCAACCCATTTGGTGAAGTAGTCGATAGCTACTAAAATACACCGATGCCCATTTGAGGTGGTGGGCTCGATTGGACCGGTGACATCCATTCCCCAAGCGGAGAATGGCCAAGGTGAGCTTGTTGCATTGAGCTCATTTGGCGGCACCTTTATTATATCTGCGTGTAGTTGGCATTGGTAGCACTTTTGAACATACCAGATGCAATATGTCTCCATGGTCATCATGAAATAGCCGCCCTAAGTATCTTCTTGGCCAAGACAAAGCCATTCATATGAGGACCGCAGGTCCCGACATGTATCTCCTCAAGAAACTTAGAAGCTTCCTTTGCGTAGACACATCTTTATAGTCCCAAATCAGGAGTTCTTCTATACAGGGTTCCTCCGCTATGGAAGAAATGATTGGACAATCTCCGAAGCGTGCGTTTCTGAGTATGGTTTCCATGCTCCAGGTATTTTCCTTTTGCCGGGTATTCTTCAATGTCGTGGAGCCAAGGCTTCCCGTCTGTTTCTTCTTCAACATGAGCACAATTTGCCGGCTGACTATGGATCCTTACTGGGATAGGATCGATGAAGTTATTGTCTGGATGTTGTATCATTGATGATAAGGTGGCCAATGCATCGACAAACACATTTTTGATCCTGGGAATATGCCGAAACTCTATCTTTGTGAAACTTTTCTTCAATTCCTGCACGTGGTGCAGATATGGAAATATCTTGGAATTCTTGGTAGCCTAGTCTCCTTGTACCTTGTGCGCAAGTAGATCCAAATGGACGATTACCAACAGCTCCTGAACGTTCATATCAATTGCCATGTTAAGCCCTAATATGCAAGCTTCGTATTTTGCCATGTTGTTGGCACAGGGGAATCTGAGTTTTGCATATACCAGATAATGTTGGCCAGTTTCCTGTCACGACCCAAACTGGAGGATCATGACTAGCACCCGGGCCATACTTGCCGAGCACCAACGTACATTTTATCTAACCTTCTTATTATCTTTAAGGGATAACGAGATCAATATAAATGGTAGATATGGATCATGAACATACATCACATGGGATGACAAGATTGCTAAGAAACTACATAAAAGGTACGAGCTACAACGCTGCCATGAAAGACTATACAACAAAAATTATCCAAAAAAGCATACCAAACTATACATGAGTTGACACCTATCTATGAGCCTCTAAAGGAGCAAAAGTAATGCAACATATCCGGAACAAGGCCCCGACATACCCATAACATCTATAACAAAATGCATATGAAGACCACGGCAAGTCCGGAGAAGGGATCTCGCCTATAACCGCTGAACTGGAAATCCTATTGTGGTTGGGGAGTTGTGTCTACCTGTCTATCAAGACCTGCAGCACGACATGCATCGTCCACAAATAAAAGGACATCAGTACGAATAAAGTACTGAGTATGTAAGGCATGAAAGCATAAATAAGAACAGTAATGTAANGCTGATCAGTGGTTTCACAATAGGTGCCATACCCGGCTGACTATAGCGCGGCTCGGTAGAGTAAAATAGCTACATATATATATATAATGCATGTAGGACTCATTGGAATCATATTCTGAACCTTTCGGAGTGCCGTAAGGTCGATATTCTCTGTACATGTTATTAGGATTAACTCTTCATCAAGAATCTTATAATAATCAGGAAGTACCAACAACATTGATAACATAATAATAAGAGAAGCAACCTCAATATCAATTGTTCCTTAAGAAGGGAAACAATGTAAGTACTGCTAGCTTCTAAGAGTAGAAGTATCTTTGGAAGCTCGTTCATTGCATTATGTACAATCGGAGTCGTGCAAAAGAAGGAAAAGAATAGCCTCACATACCTTGTATATACTGTACCAACCTCAAGCTACGCAAATGTCACNATGTCAAAACAATTACCTAACAGCCCAAAAAATATCAATAATAATCATATTGAGCCTCCCAAAACAGTCCACACACAACCTAATCACTTCACACATAAGACGGCCACCGTAGTCGTGTCAAACGAACCGGAAATGTTAGAACGAACGACCAGCTCCCAACCCTACATATATATGGTTTTTATCCACACCCTTCCTCCTCCAAAAATCCACAAAATAGTAGTAAAACACGCAGCCTGACAGCAACACAAAACAGCCCGCTACAAGTCAAATAACTCGAACTCACGACTTTCGATCACCGTCCCGTGAGTTATAACTATTAGGAAACACATTTATCAAACTTTCTTGATATTTAAACCCTTAAATACAGATATTAGATGTTTCTTAACTATGAAGTAACTTCAAAAACTCTAACTACAAAGAAAAAGAAGAGGCGGTATAATGACACTTACGTCGTAGAGATCGTTTTGATGTTATTGCTTCTCGATTTCATGCCCGGGATGATATTATTATTTGAAACCCTAGTAGATAGATTGAGGTTATGTTTATGGGTGTTCTCTGGTCTTTTTATGCTTAATAATGAAGAGAAATCCGACCTAATGTTTGTATATATCAAGTTTGGAAAAGTCAAAGAGGTGCTAGCTTGGCACCCTAGGATTGGCCCGTCTTCCGACGCTTATATATTTTTATCCTATGTAGTATGAACAAAAGGTTAAGAGATTTGGAAACTACATTCCATGACCTTCAATTTGGTATATAATATGTCCCAATAATACCTCATATAATACATGAAATGTATTGCTCAAAAAGCTCTAGTGATCCACCTACTTGTCACTTATGATGTCTGCGCAATCTCGCGCAATTGAAAATATCTCTCTACTTCTATGTTGTATCGATGAACGATTTAATGCGTTGGAAACTAGACTCACAGATATTTGGTGTGGTAGGTAGATCATCCCCTAATTCCAAGTATATCGGGAGAAAATCTCAGTTACATTTGACCTAATGTTAAGCACATTATGAGTGTAACTTGTGAAGACCTTTGCCAACTTTTGTTCCACCACTTGCTTGACTTCAAAACGTAGAACA
>ML261135.1:12219-31712 GCA_005239495.1 Nicotiana undulata
TTATTCATGATCTTAAATATTTGTAACCTCCAACGTAACATGATTAACTTACTTTATATTCCATCAAATAAAATCTTATTTCTGATCTTACATCAATCGACTTACGATGTACTCTCACGTACGAAAACATGGGGTGTAACATTTCCGATACCAAGACGGCTCAAATTCTGACTCCTTTGAAGTTTTCCGCTCCGTCAAAACATTCTCCAACCGTTGCAGGAATTACCAATGTCTTCTCCTACGAAGTACCTCTTTATCGGGAAAATATGTTTTCAGGGGTTCGCATTCTCCTCCCACATGGTTTTCAGCAAGATGATCTGCCAGTGCCTGTCCCTTGACTACTTTCTGAGTTACATAAACAATGTCGAATTCACTCAAAAGGATTTGCGACTTGGCCAGCTTCCGAGTGGGCATGGGCTTTTGAAAGATGTACTTCAAAGGACCCATTCTCGATATGAGGTATGTTGTATAGGCACATAAGTAATGCCTCAGTTTCTGAGCTATCCAGGTCAAAGCACAACAGGTGTGTTCCAGCGGAGAGTACCGTGCTTCATATGGAGTAAACTTCTTACTTAGGTAGTAGATGGCCTGTTCTATTCTCCCAGTCTCGTCGTGCTGTCCCATAACGCAACTGAAAGCTCCATCTAGCACTGCAAGGTAGAGTATCAGTGGTCTACCTGGCTCTAGAGGGACCAAGACTGGTGGTGTTGATAGGTACTCCTTGATCTTGTCAAAATCGTTTTGACAATCCTCGGTCCAACTAGTTGCGGCGTCCTTCATTAACATCTTGAAAATTGGCTCACATATAATTGTGGACCAGGCTATGAAACGACATATATAGTTTAGCCGTCCCTGAAGACTCATTACATCCTTCTTACTCTTTGGTGGTGGTAGCTCTTGGATGGCTTTGACTTTTGACGGATCCAATTCTATCCCTCGGCGGCTGACAAATCCAAATAGCTTTTCGGTAGGAACCCTGAATGCACAATTTGTGGGGTTTAATTTCAGGTTGTACTTCCGCAGTCTGTCGAAGAATTTCCTCAAGTTCGCTATATGATCCGTGGATTTCTTGGATTTAGTGATGACATCATCCAGGTATGCCTCAATCTCCTTATGTATCATGTCATGAAAGATATTAGTCATGGCTCTCATGTAGGTGGCTCCAACGTTTTTAGACCAAACGACATCATCTTGTAGCAGTACACCCCCCAGGGTGTAATGAAAGTTGTTTTCTCAGCGTCCTATTTGTCCATCTAGATCTGATGGTAACCAGCGAAACAATCTACAAAGAACTGGAGTTCATGCTTAGCACAATATCAATTAAGATGTGTATGTTTGGAAGCGAGAAATCATCCTTTGGGCTGGATCTGTTGAGATCCCGATAATCGACACAAACTCTGACCTTCCCATCCTTCTTCGGAACTGGCACGATGTTGGATATCCAAGTTGGGTATTCAACCACCCTGAGGACCTTGGCCTTGATTTCCTTGGTAACCTCCTCTTTGATTTTTAGACTCATATCAGGCTTGAATTTCCTGAGCTTTTGCTTCACTGGTGGACACATAGGGTTTGTGGGCAACTTGTGGGCCACAATAAATGTACTTAATCCGGTCATATCATCGTATGACCATGCAAATATGTCCTCATACTCTTTCAAGAACTGAGTGTACTCCTCTTTCTCTGACGTCGACAAGTGGATGCTGATGCAGGTCTCCTTGACAGTTTCAGAATCTCCCAAGTTAATAATCTCAGTTTCGTCCAGGTTGGACTTAGGCTTGTTCTCAAAATTTTCTACTTCTCTGACGATTTCCTCAGATGTGACATCCTCTTCTTCTGAATCACTATCCTTTTATTGCGTTGCCTCATTACATGTCACAGTTGCCGGTTCATCGAGATAGTAAATAGTAATGCTGTATAGATAAAGATATGAGAGAAAAGTGGTAATAATAAACATCGATTCAATGAAAGTGTCAAACAAAATGCGATTTTCAACAATTTAAACAACGTTTTTGGAACATTGGAAATATTATTTAAAACAAAATGCCAAAAGGGAAATCATTTTTCTTAGAAAACAAAATAAACAAATGTTGTTCAGCCTTGCTACCCCGGGACTCATCGGGCCCTGGATGGTTTGATAGTCCAATTCTTGAGGAATGTTCCCCTCTCCATAGCTCGGATGGTAGGACCTTCCTCCTCATCCTCCTCAACAATGACGCAACAGTCCATGTCATTATCTTCCAAGAATAGGTTCCTCAAGGATGCCAATGCTTCTTCCTCCTTTGATCCCCATATAATGTCGGCCTGAAGGAAAGTCTGATTCATATGCGGTATAGGCTGCTCAAGTGGAAAGTACGGACCACGCCATGGTGGTGACCAATTTTGAAGCTCATACCAAGTGTACTGATATCCCAACCCAAACATTGTACCATGGCGTTTTGGCTATATCGGCTCTGAGATGCCCTGAAGATTTTTACCAAGCCCCTTGCTGGGCTCATACCCTCTCCATGCCAGCATTCTTGCTATCTTGCTATCCTACCACTTATCTTTATTGATCGCGTTGACCCGCTCGATATGATGGTAGGTCTCTCCACCTATCTTCCTTCTAATTTCAACCACCGGGATGGTCTGGCTAGTGTAAATGGGGTTTCTCCCATCCCCATGGATGATTACTTCTTAGTGGTTCCACTCGAACTTCACTCCTGATGCAAGGTTGATGCTACAGCCCCAGCGGCGTGTATCCATGGTCGACCCAGCAACAGATTGTATGATGCAGATATATCCAGTACATGGAACTCAACATCAAACCATGTAGGCCCCATTTGTAGACAGAGATTGGTCTCTCCAATGGTAGCTCTCTGAGACCCGTCAAATGCATTCACATTCATAGTCCTTTCTCGTATCTCATGTAACGACCCGACCGGTCGTTTTGAGCATTTGCACTTTGCTCGACAGTTCTTGGGCATGACTAGCCCCGTATGATGTATTATGACTTATGTAAATTGTCAGTCTTGGTTTTCAGGATAATCGGAATAGATTTGGAAGAACAATTCTTAGCTTGAAGTTTTAAATATGAAAGGTTTGAACAAGTTTTGACTTTTTAGTATTCGATCTCGGATTTGGATTTTTATGATTTGGTAGATCGGATAGATGGTTTTGGACTTGGGAGCGCGTCCAGAATGTGATTTTGAAGGTCCGTGGTAAAATTAAGCTTGAATTGGCAAAATTGGAAATTTGGTATTTCTCGGTCGGCAGTGGAAATTTTGATATCGGGGTCGGAATGGAATTCTGGAAGTTGGAATAGGTTCGTTGTGTCATTTGTGACTTGTATGCAAAATTTGAGGTTAATCGAACTTGATTTGATAGGTTTCAACATCAAATATAGAAGTTGGAAGTTCTTAGTTTCATTAAGCTTGAATTGGAGTGTGATTCACAGTTTTAGCATTGTTTGATGTAATTTAAGGCATCGACTAAGTTTGTGTCATATTATGGGACTTGTTAGTATACTTGATTGGGGTCCCATGAGGCTCGTATAAGTTTTGGAAGAGTTTTTGGAATATTTTGGCGTTTTGAGCATAAGCATGTAATGATCCAAATGTCCATTTTTAGTTCTAGAGATCGAAATTTGATTTTGAGACTTCCGAAATTTTGATAATGAATTATAGGAGTGATATGGAAAGTTTGGTCTAATTTCATCAAGTCGCGATTGGGTTTTTTATGCGAAATATGAGTTAATTGTTAAACGAGCGAAATGGGTATTACACTAAGCAAATGAGCTCCGAATTGAGTTTCGATTGAAGGGCTATGTTCGTATTATTATTTGTGACTCATAGGAATAAGAATCATCGAATTCCGAGTTTGTATGGTGGAGTTAGAGCCTTTTTAGTGAAAATAAACATTGCTGGTGCAACATGATCTGGTGCGCACCTTTAGCGACCATATTTGGCACTTCTAGCGACGTGATTTGGGCTTTTAGCGACCAGATTCATGTTTTTATTGAGCTGTCTTGTTTTCGTTTAGCTCATTTCCACATTTTTGAACGAAAAGAATGCGGCTTGGGGCGATTTTCGAGCGAGAAGTCATTGGAAATCTTGAGGTAAGTCACTTGTGATCATTTTTACTCCATAATATTGAATGATCATCGAATAATCTAACTAGATTACATGTTTATGAGGTGTAAATTGGAGAAGTTAGGGCATGGGAAATTGGAGACTTTAATTGAGGAATTGAAGGGGAAATTGTGGTCCGATTTTGATGTTCTTGGTATGTATAGACTCGTGGGAGAATAAGAATTCTGGTTTTGTAATTTTTATTGAATTCCGAGACGTGGGCCCAGGGGTCGGATTTGGCCAATTTCGAGATTTGTGCCTAATCTTGATAATTTTCAAATGGGTTTCGTCTCCCTAGCATATTTGATGTTATTAATATGGTTCTGGTTAGATTCAAAGCATTCGAGAGCCAATTCGAGGGGCAAGAGCATCGCAGAGTAGTTTTCGGGGCGGTTTGAGGTAAGTAATGACTGTAAATCTTGTCCTGAGGGTATAAAACCCCGAACTTCACACTGTATCACTATTTTGGAGTGGCACACATACTAGATGACGAGTGTGTGGCGTACACCGATGGGGATTGTGACTTGGTCCGTCCCGTAATAACTATTAAGTTGCGTATTTGATTATAAACCATATGATATTTCATGTTTAAAGATTATTACTATGATTTGGGCGGAATGTCGTATTTGGGCCTCGTGCCATGTGTTTAGACCCCTTGGGGGCTTTTTACTGCTATTCCTCACTGTNCCGCAACGAGACATATGGATCGGGCTGCATGCCACAACAATATTGGGTCGGGATGCACGTCGCAGCATTTAAGCGCTTGGGTTGTAGGAGCCCCTTCGGAGTCTGTACACCCCAGTGAGCGCAGATACCTACTGAGTGCGAGTGCCGAGTGACGAGTGATTGGGAGGCATGAGTGGCTGTGAGGTTGCCCGAGTGGCTGATTACGAGTGATTGTGAGGCATGCTGAGGGACTGATTCTGAGTGATGTTATGCCCGAGGGGCGGTTTATTATTGATGTTTTTGCCTGAGCGGCTACTTATGATTCATATGATTTTACACTAAACTTCTTGGACATTTTATTGAAACTGTTGGAAATTATATTTCTTCAAAGGATTTTCACTGAAATCGTCTTTTTAAGCGTGATGATTTAACGTATACACTGTTGGAAAGGAAGATTGTGCTTATTGTAAATTGATGATTTGACTTTATGTGTTTCTTACCGCTCAGACCTAATTTATTTTTATTACTACAGAGTTTGCGTACTCACATTACTCCATGCACCTTGTGTCCAGATCCAGGTGCTAGGGCAGAGTGAGTTGTCTATCTGTTCTAGAGACTTCTCGGAGATTTTGCGAGGTAGCTGCATGCGTCCGCAACCCTTCTCTCTCCTGCTTACTATTATAGAGTTTATTTTCCAGTGACTCCGGGGTCTTGGGGTTGTATTTTAAACATATGGTGTAGCTTTGTCTGTTTAAAAGATAATTTAAATGAAACCTTTATGGGTTATCAGTTTAGAAATGATACAATGAAATATTCTTTACGTTGAATGTTAATTTGGCTGGCTTAGTTCCACGATAGGCGCCATCACGACTAGTTTAGATTTGGGGTCGTGACACTCATGCAAGCCTTTGCCAAACCTTTTCAGTGTCGTTAATGGGCAAATGTTGAGGCTGGATCCCCCATCGATCAGGACTCTGGAAATGAACTTGTCTTCATATTGCACTGTAATGTGCAGTACCCTGTTGTGATTCAAACCCTCGGGTGGCAGCTCATCCTCGTGGAAAGTGATTTTATGGCTTTCTAGCACCTGTCCCACCATATTGGCTATTTCTCCACTAGTGATGTTGTCGGGTACATATGCTTCACTCAACACCTTCAATAGAGCATTCTTGTGTGCCTATGAATTTTGTAGCAGCTACAGGATAAATATATGAGTAGGAGTCTTGTTTAAATGATCAACGACAAAATACTCCCTCGCCTGTACTTTCCTCCAAAGGTCATCTAGGCCGGTTTCAATAACGGACGGTTTGTTTGAGGCCTGCTTACTGGATTCTCCCAAATGCTCTGGTGTATAAAATCTTCCTGTTCGGTCATCCCTTGTGTAGCGCCGAATTCTTCCATTTTTGTATTTCGTTTTCTTCTAGCTTCCGCCATATAATCCTAGGGTATAACATCGGTGCTGAAAAGCGGTGTGGTTGACATTGTCACTGTGAAAGGTGTGGCTATTTCCACCTTGAATGGAACAGGTGCAGTTGCGGGCAGTGCTACCTCAACTTCAAATAGAACTGGTGCGGCTACCTCAACCTCCACTAGCAGTTGTATCTGCATTATAATGGGATTGAGTGTGACTGCGGATTTCTTAGGATCGTCACCCTCTTTGATAAGTCTAATCGATCCCTCAGGATCCCATTCCTCATCAGTCTTTATCACATTGATACCTTTACCCCTATGATCTGGAAGAGGGCTGTTGCGGACGTTGGGCGTAGCTTCCTTTGCATGGATGACCTTATTATCAATCAAGGTCTAGATCTTATCCTTCAATGTCCGGCACTCCTCAATGGTGTGCCCTTTCATACCAGAATGATATGCACAAGTTTTATTTGTATTGACCCATTGGGATGAATTCTCCATGGCCACAGTAGGGATAGGGGTGACGTAACCAGCAACCTTCAACCTCTCATACAACTGGTCAATGGGTTCAGCAATGGCAGTGTATTTTTTTGGGTAGTATGCGGTCAAAGTTAGGTTGGGGTCTTGGGTAGTTTGGACGAGTTGGAGGTGACTGAAAGTACGATGGTTGGGAATTATATGTATGGTAAGCAATGGTTGGTTGAGAATATGTGTGAGGTAATGGTTGATTTGTAGGTGGAGGCGTTTGGTATGCAAGTGAAGAGGTTTGGCATATAAGTGGAGTTTTGGGTCTTTGGGTGACCTTTACTGTTCCCGCATCCTTCTTTATCGATATACCCCCTGACTGCAATGCTTTATTCGTGCCCTGCAGCGCCTCTAAGTTTGTCACCATACCGCTTTTAATGCCCTCTTCAATCCTTTCTCCGAGTTTGATGATATCAGAGAACTTATGGTTTTCAATAACCATCAATCTTTCATAGTATTAAGGATCCTGTGCCCTGACGAAGAATTTGTTCATCTGTTCCTCGTCCAATGTTGGTCTGACTTTGGCTACTTCTGGCCTCTAACGAGTAGCATACTCGCAGAAGGTCTCAGTTGTCTTCTTCTTTAAGTTCTGAATGAAGAAGACATCCGACGCATTTTCCGTATTAAATCTGAACCTGTCCATGAAGTCAGATGCCATACTCACCCAGTTGGCTCACTTCATAGGATCCTAGCTTATGTACCAGGACAAGGCATCTCCTGTAAGACTCCTCATGAAGAGCTTCATTCGGATCCTTTCATCCTTTCCGACTTCTACTAGCTTTTCACAACAAGTCCTTATATGATCCCTGGGATCACCTGTTCTGTCAAACATTTTGAACTTGGGAGGTTTGTAACCCTCCTAGGGTTCTATATCTGGTTTTATGCATAGGTCTTCGTAGTTCAGACCTTATTTCCCTTTAATTCCTTCGACGCCTTGAACCCGATTTGTCAACCTTTTGAGATCCTCATCCATGTTCCCAATGAGCAGGTCCTTCTCAGCAGATTTTGGTGTATGGGATATGGGTGGAGTGGAGTGAGGTAAAGTTTCCACATATATAGGGTTGTTTTGGTGACTAGGAGTTTGGATATTGTGGTGATCATTGGTGGAGTTCTAGGGTTCGGGAATAATTTTTGGGGTATTTTGTGGGGGTATGGTAGGTGTTTTGCTGGTATTGTGGAGGGATAGTTTGATTCTGTGGTGGGGTTGTATAATGGTGAGGGCGCGGGAGGATTATGTGGGCGTTTGTTAGGTGTGTTTTGAGGTGGTACGGGGTTCTGGGTGTTTGAGTGGTTAATATCGGGGATATTGAGTGTGAGGGATAGGTTTGCTAGGCTACGGAACCGCTCGAGCTCACCCTGAAGTTCTAGTATTCTCTGCTCAAGCTGTGAAATCGCATCATTTGGGGCTTGAGTACCCTGACCATTGGAAGCTTCTGCATGTTCAACATGTGTACTGTCATCTTTTCTAGTGCCGTTCAAATCATCCATCTTTGCTTTTCCTTTGCCTTTTGGTGGACTAGGAGGAGGAGAAGGTAGAGGGACCCTGGATCTTGTGTGATAAGCTGATGAGGCCAGTATGCGCGAACCAACCTTGGGGAATGGGAATAATTAAAGAAAAGAAAACAAAAAGGTAGCCAAGTCAGTAAGAGTTTTGAAAAGAATATTTGCAATATTTAAACATATATTGTGGGAATGTATATTTACGTCCTAATTTGGGAACATCGTTATGTCCGAGGTAGGCCTAGCAACAAGTTGATTTTGGAGAACTTAAGTGCCAATAAATGCCTCATTTCACTAATATAAAAACAAACGAATCCCAAAACGACACTAAGATAATAAAAGATAAGTCACTACTGGCACTTGGCTTTATTACATTCTGGAAAAGCAAATAAATCTAATCTACTTGGTCCCAGAAGGACCTTCCCTAGGCTTGATCTTCCTAACTCCGTCAATCGTGTTCCCCAGCTCGTGCAGGCTCAGCAGCAGGAAGACTCTTGCTAGATGTCCTCCCTCGCTTCCTTTAGCATTCCGGCAGTAGGCAACCCTCTATCTTATCTTTCCCTCCAGCTCCATCAAACATTGTTCCAGATATTATAACCTTTCATTAGAGGTGATAGCCATCTCCCTACATTCTTTGATCACTATCATGAATCCTCTTGCGCAATTTGTTGTATTTTACTTGGGTCTCAGCATCTTCATCTATGACTCTGTTTCCTAGATCGATTACTGGCTCCACCATCCCAACTAAGTTGTCCTCTAACCATGCCGGGTAAAAGGGTGCATATCCCGCATGATACCTGTATGGCTAGATAGTGTTCTTCTCCACAATGATCTTGCAGTGCCACATATGTTGAGCTTGGCACCTGTAAGGGATGTCGTCATCCTGAAAATCTGCCTGGAAATGACTCATCTTTGCTACTCGGGGTACGACCTACTTCCTACCAACTTGTCTCATAACCCTGATAGGAACATAAGGGTATATTCCCCTTAACCCGATCAACACTAAGTGAGGAGCGTCCCTAGACCTGATGATGAACTCGTCAATAGGGACCATTCAAACATCCACTGAATCTGATCCTCAGTAAAATTGTCGAAAAACTCCAACCATTCTTTAGAAACTTCTGGTTGAGCAAACCTGTTCGGGATATAAGTCATCCTCTTAGGGTGATGGAAGGCTATATGATCATTACACGCCCTTTGTGGAAACACCTGACGATATTGACCCTTTTGGAGATGCTCCGATAACCACAATTGCAACAATAAATTGCAACCCTCGAAATGTTTGAACCCTTCTGGCAGCGGTCCAAAGCCCGGTAGATGCCAGCTACAAGCATAGGGACTATGGTGTATGTTTGTCCCTCAATTCCTTCCATTAAATTTTTGGCTACCATAGCCAGTCTGGTATGAATTCAGTCCCCTTTCATTAGGAACACTATCATACCAAGGAAGCAAACAACGAACACAAAAAATCTGCGGTGAATATGACCCATGGAAGTGATGGAAAAATCATCATGAAATGTACGGTAGGACTTGCTATGACCGTATATCTCGTACAAATAGTCAAAGGGTATATACGACTTCTTTAGGCACTCCAAATCAGCGTTCTTCTTCAGACCCGTCATCTTTAGAAATCCCTTACCAGTGCGATTTTCCGGTACCAATAGCCCAGGGCTGTCCCAAGGTAACCCAGAAAATCCCCCTATTGCTTCTAGGAGCAGGGTCATTTCCATGTTCCCAAAGCGAAACACGGACCTTCACTATCCCAGAACAGGGTTGCAACTTCAATTAGCATGTTGTTTGGCTGAATGTCTAACATGGATGGAAAATTTCCTAGGACTTTCTTCACATGTTTCTTATCACTCGAGGAAAGATCTTCCCACCAATCCAGTAACGGTGGTGGTATGTTGCGGACCATGCCGAACCTGGGGACCTCGTGCCTCATTTTTTGCAAAACCAAAAGGTTAGGCCCTTTTCCCCCTACTGATTCGACTATTTGTACATCCATGATTATCATATTGGCATTTAGTTCTCCAAAATTAATGCACAATCCGTGGTTGCGTCCGTTGGGATTATGGAAACCCCGGTGGACTTTTGGATAAGGTTTGTCTTAAAGGGTCATTATGTGGACAACATATTAACCCGGCTAGGCTTGACCATGATGAATGCAAAGTTATAATCAGAGTAAGGTTACTATGGGGATCTAGACTGGTACCCTCAAGTGGACAACTTGAGGGGGAAAGGCACGGAACCATCGATTGCACCGCTGATCGACTAGTTTTACCGCAAATAAGCCTTTCCGAATTTAAAGGGTGATATATACGAAGAGCGCAACCACTCATCAAGCATTGCTAAAGGATTTATTACGCACGAGTGGAATATGATTTTGAGCATGATTTATGCAACAATAAATAGCATGTTGTCATGTATTTGCACATTAGAAAAATAATAAATGTGGTATTTAATAATTGAAAGGCAGTTAAGAAAGGAAAACAAAGAGACAAGTCAGTTTCGTTGTAAGGAAATAAATACTTGAAAATAAACAATTGAGTTCACATAAAGGGAAAGGGAAAGGGTACACATGTATCAACAAAATAAAGCATGCTTAAACTATTTCACAAAGCAAATTTGTCATGGTAAGAGCCTAAAGTCCCCAGCAAAGTCGTTATGCTGCCGCGCCCCTTTTTTCCTCGCAGAGTCCGGGTTTCGACATTCTTGGGACAACCCATTCCCTTTTGGGAAGGGGTATGAAAATTGAAGGGTCGCCACCTAACAGATTAAGGTGCGTTAGGGAACCTAATGCAAATAATTCATAAAACCGGTTTACATTACCAGATATTGGGTAAGGGCTCAAAATTACCTTGAGGGGAAGGTGTTAGGCACCCCTCGAGGTCCACAGCGGTGGGTCCCGTCAAACTCATTTTTTGTGAATTAGTAACTTAAGGAAATAAAGCAATTTAAACACATAGAGATTATTAAAACGGGAATAAAGGGGTCCTAAGTTTATTAGCCTATAGGATCACATATATGAAATACTCGGTAAACTTTCCTCAAATAGAGGTGTTACGCGTAGCATTAGCGCACAGGGCATCATATCCTTTACTACCCAATTACTCTCCCCTTAATGGTGATATAAGCAATTCTAATTAAATACGTACTCTATGCGTGCATTACCCGTCCCTTACTTATGGCCCTGGAGGTGTTTAGGACCTCTAATTAAGGTGGTTCTAGACTCACCTATAGTGTTCAAAAGGAGAAAATCTAAGCGAAAAGCAAAACAAATAAGACTGTCATATAAAAGAACAGTTAAAGGCTCATATTTACCTCCACAAATAAGCAAACAATTGCACGTCTCAAACAACAGTTTTAAAGAACTTTTAAAGTTATATAGCAGGATATCTAAGTGAGCACAAAGATGAATATGCAAAATTTTATTAAAGCGTGGCAGTGGATACCTAATCAGTTTGCCTACTGATTTTATCACTTCCTGAATCTGGGCAGTTCACAAACAGTCAAACAAATACAAATTTATAGCTTTAGGATTTTAGTTGTCCTATAGGCTTGCCTAGGTGTAGATCAGCAGTATCCTATGAATATGATATCTAATCGTTAATCGGAACCAATTAAGACAATGATCAATTTTAAGCAGGTGGTTTTTTATCCGTTTAGACCCTATAGTCATGTTGTCTAGGTGCTGAAAAATACTCACATACATGACAGGACTGGTTGTACATGTTTATCTCTATAAGCATGATATCTAGGTGTTGGGACTGTTTTTATGCTTATTCCTTATGGGTCTGATGATGAAACTGATTTTTTGTACGATTTAACTATAGGCATGGTATCTAGGCGAGTGCAATAAAAGTCCTAGAAACATGATCTCCAATTCACATAGGAAAGATTATGAACATGGTTATTAAGGCAGAATTGATAAACAACCTAGAAACATGATTTCTAACGCAGATGTGAGTATGCAGATTTTTAGAAATGGAAGTTTTAGAGCAAATAGTATGATGAGCCTATACACATGTTTTCTAATGCACATAACAATCCTATAAGCATGGTTTCTAATGTTGATAATCATAACAATCATAGGAGCATGATTTCTACCCGATTCCCCACAAAATATATATAAAAGAATCCCTCCCGTTTTACTAATATCCCCAATATCTAATTTTTACAAGAATTATTATTACAGACCATAGATAAATGAATTACAAAAATGATATCATTATACTATATGGAGCCTGGATAGGCCAAAACGTGAACCTGGAAGACCAGACCTTCAACCAAGTCTAAAATGCCAACATCTCATAGTACCTAAAATGGTATCCTGGTGTGTCAAAGTTCCCAAGGGCCTTAGGGACCCCGGGCAATGCTCACGCCAAGACCCTTTATAGAAAAAAATAGTTTTTTTTTGTGCATAAGTGTGGAAGAGCCAGCCCCAGTGTGTCAGAGTTCAGAGGAGTCTCATAGACTCCTAGGTAGTGCTCACACTGGAGGGGCAGAACGCCTTATTCTAAGAGTAGAAGTTGAAAATGGTTCATGAAAATAGAAACAGTTTTAAGAAAATAGTTTAGAAGTAAAGTTGTTTAGAATTAAAGGAGTTTAGAAGTAAAACATGAGAAACAGAGTCATTGCAGCACTTCTAAGTTCAAACAAAGATTTTTAGAGATCAACAACAAACATAAACACGGTCACAAAGTTTTAAAGCAACCCAGACTTAACTTAGTTCATCCATTAACACTAGGTGGGCATATAGCATGCTATAGACAAACATCTACACAAAGAAGGGTAGTAGGGGTTGGGAACATAGAAATCATGAATCAGGAACACATAAAGCTGGTCAGGAAGGAAAGCATGCTAGTTAACACAGGCAGGTTGACAGCAAGATTCCATAAAACTTAACAGGGATAGACATGCTGATCAGAAGCCAAAAACAGGAAGCACATAAACTTAATGAGAATACTGGATAGAACATAACAACAGAAGTAATCATGCTAATTTAAAGCAATATACAGGAAATACAAGAACTAAATACAGATGTAGTCATGCTGATTAAAAGAAGCAAGACATAGACCTAAATATAGAAGTAGTCATGTTGGCTGAGATCAATAGACAGGGAAGACATAAGTTCAATTACAGAAGTAACCGTACTAATTGAAGTCACAGGAAGGACAGAAGTAACCATGCTAATTGAAATACATAAAACACATGGATTCAGCAGAAGTGAAACAACATACACGAAAGCACACAAGTTTAAGCTTCATGGTATAATGAATGACATTAGTAATGGAGACATACCAGTTAAGGATATCAAACAGAAGATGAAAGGTATGCAGAACTCAGAGGTCGATCTTTGGCTTTCAGCCAGCTAGACAATGTAGTAAACACAAATAGCAGAAAAATGAGAGCAAAGTGTGTGTGTGTGTGTGTGTGTGTTTGAAATGTGTTCGTGTGTTCAGAAAAATTAGAATGAGTGTATATATAGAACTTAGTGAGGTAAAACAAATATGGTAAAGAGTGAGTCACAACTCTAATCAATCAGCTAATTAGGGAGTCAATTTGTATAGAAAAATCCGGAAGAGACCCCTTAAATTGGGGAGAGTCACTTAACGGCACAAATTAGGTTCAAATAAGGCAAGAAATCAATCACATACCATATAAAATCCTTAAATCAGACTAATGGTTTAATTAAGGAAAGTGGTACTAATTAAAGTCACAAATAAGGAAAATAGGTAAATCACAGAGAAGTACTGATTTGAATGGGAAAATATGATTCGAATCCCAAATAAAATCAATCAGTATATTGGATTGACAGAAAGAAACAACAAAGGGGGAAAATCACTGAAATAACGAATGCCGGAAACAGAAGACCTAGGGTTTAAGCATATACATAAAAATTAATCAAACTAGTAAAGAAATAAACAGATTCAACACTTGGAAGTTTCAAAATCATTTGAAGAGCACTTAGGAAGAACCCTAGTTCTTAGAAATCACTGAAATTAAATAATGATAAGGAGAATAGAACGTTTTTCGAAGAAAGTGCCAAATAATACTCAGAACTTTTCAGATATACAAGGATATGAATAGACCCAAGTAGTCATGATATTTTTTCGAAAAATAGCAAAGATGAAAGAAACTCGGTCCAAAACCATAGATTCGAACCAAAAATAGGAAGAAAACAGTACTCACAAAAGAAAATGGCCATAGACAGGCATGTGAGAAAGGTTTCGAACAAAACCAGGTTGAATCTCTTTGAGATTATCTCATAAATCAACGAAGTCGAACAACCAGAAGATGTAGCAGGTCGGCAAGGGCCTAAAAATATAGAGAAACCCCATAAACTGAGAGTTTTGCAGGTGACGACGGCTAGGTTTATAGGGGTTGATTGAGAGAGAAGGGAGGGATTAGGGAAACGAGTACGACGGGGAAGGGGAGAATGAGGGGTTAGGGTTAATCTTTAGGTTAAAAAAGGAAGGGGAGCATGAGGGGTTAGGGTTAATCTTTAGGTTAAAAAAGGAAGGGATTAATGTGGATCGTTGATCTCAGAGATCAACGACCACGATTAGAGAGGGTTTTGGGTCGGGTAGATACAGAATTGGGCCTTGGGGTGGATTGGGCTAAGTTTTAAGGTATTTTGGGCTGGTATAATTGGTTAGGTCCGAAAATTGAAATGAATTAAAAGGGCTATTTGTTAAATACCCAATTATTTAAAATAATTTGTAAACATAATTAACAAATTAAGAAAAATGCTTTTCCTGAATAAAAATGATTTAAAATAATTACTCAATATTATAAAAATGTAAAAAGTTGTTTTCTGGTGAGATAATGTAACAATGCATGCATGAGCTATTATTGCAAAGTTATTGCAATTATAACCCAAAAAATGTAAATGTGGAAATTTATGAAATAATTAAGCTTAGTATAAATATAAATGGTAAAATTAAGCCATAAAATCGTTATAAAGTCATTTGTAATGCAATTAGTAATTATTTATATAAAAAATACTAGGATAAATTAATAAAATCCTTAGAAAAATACAGAAATTATGGAAAAAAAGTAGTTGATGCTCATATACTATTTTGAAGATGGATATGCATTTTGAAATATAGGGAAAAATTGGATATCAACAGTACTCCTCTAAAGGGGGGGGGGGGGAATATGGAGTGATGTGGCTAAGTCAGAGTTTAAGTCGTTCTAGTGACTACGGAATGGTAAAGGAAGAATGCGATAAAATGATAACGGAATGAGATTGGACTTATCCAAATTCTACAGATATGCTATGATTCCAGAATATTATACAAGCACGACGTCATGGAAAAGAAGTAAGGGTTCCCGCCCGAAATGTTATTGATAAATAAGAAGCCAGTGCGAGAGGTACGTTAGACAAAGGAAATAACCCAAGAAAGATTACACAGAATATTGATATGAGAATGGGCCAACGAGTAGTTAGCAATTGATTTAGGAAGATCCTAGTGATGGCTAGATAGGAGGTTACAGACGAATCAACAGATCGTGCAAGATAAACGTAGTAAAACCCGATTCAGCCTCACAGTAATGTCATAGCAATACTTGAGAAATATTCAGATAGAAGTTGGGGTAGTTAAAGGTACCATATGAGTGTTATGGAGATAGAAGAGAATGACACTGGGAAGACAATAAAAATATAAGCTTAGAAGCAACCCTACAAGCATAAAGGCATGGAGGTAAGTAACTATGGATAATTGCAGGCGAGGAAGAATATCAAAAACAATTCCGTCAGGTATGCGATGTAATAAGCTAGCAGCTTTACAAGAGTCACAAGGTCCTCCCTAAGTTCTACAATAAAATACTAGCTGAGGAAATAAGGAAGAAGGCTTCCACCTAAGCTCGGTGACCTAAAGAGGAAATGGCCTTATAACAACAGTCTCACAACAACATTGTATGCACTCCATAAGAAAGTGAAACCTATCGTGGCTAATGAACGGGAAGTAAAATCAAAAGTAATATTCGAGATCATATGAGTTGCACGAAAAACTCTGGCATGCGTGGGAACTAAGATAAGCTAAGTATGTACGCAAAAAGGGGGCAGAAAGACCAGAAAAATTAATTACTTGCAATTAAAGAAAGCTGAGAAGCAACGAAAAGAATTATTCGATTAATGACCCAGAGTACGTTATGAACGCACTTAAGAGTTATGAGTTTTTATACATGCAACATATATGTTGACAATCATACAGATGTAGAAGACTCCGGTATACCGGATATTCCATAGCGTCCATGAAAGGCTAAAGTAATAACTAATACCAGGAGTCGCAGATCAGAAGATATCTTAAGCATACATAAAGGCTGATCAGAAGGAAGAGGAAACTAAAGAGTTACATCAACTAAGTAAATCAGGAGTCTGATTATTGGACCTAGAAAATTATAGACCTCGTGATTGAGGACATTGCAGGATTACTCTTAAATATCAGTAGTACAAGAGAGATATTACAATAGCCATATTATATAATTGCTCTATGATAAAGCCAGTTTAAAGAGTACCAGCCTCAGAAGAAGTCAGTATGAAGCTCTCACCGGATTTTGTATGCAACAGAGGTGCAAGTATTATAATAGAGCTTCATGTTGTGGATGTGAATTATACCTATGTGAAAGGGGGGTTAGGAAAGGAATAGAAAAGGTGAGGCGATATTTTAAGGTAAGTAACAACGCGCGAGATGCTCAGGTGCAGAAGATTGTGAATTGTGCATACTTTAGACAAAAGTCTAGAAGCGCTGGGATTTAGTATCCAGGAATGATAACGGCGTCATTAGTGGCATATCTTCCAGCCTATGGTTTCTAGGTACCGAGAGATCTATCCAAGAGAGTAAATAAGAGTTAGAGACGATGTGATGTCTCACTTGATATTCCAAAATACCTTAAGGAAATATATGGTGCAAGCAACTTGAAGGGAGGTTGCGAGTAGTATAAATAGAGATGTATAGGTCGCAAGCGAAAGTATAGTAAAGCGACAAGGTTCTATGACAGGTGTAAGGATAAGAAAGGGCGAGTGAAAAGGTGACAAAAAATGTGTAAGTTCTCAAGATTAAGCCCATGAAAACAAGAGTGCTAATGGTTTCTCTAAGTTATAGAAAGCTCAGTATAGCCTGAATGAACTCAAAGGAGTCTAAGGCTAATAGCATTTAGAAGAGATGGAATGCTATCCTGGTAGTAGAAAAAGGGTGTAATTGTGATAGATAATTTGATGACATTTAGGAATTTGATTGAGTAAAGATTTGGAAAAAAAAAGGGAATTTCATGAGTTGTACAGGATTAGAATAACCCCCAAAGGGTGAATCACGTTGCGATGCTATGAAATACGGTTACGGAAACATGGTATCGCCTCCAAGTGGATCAATCTAATCATTTCAGATGTTCCCTGATGAGACGTCAACCCTAGTGATTACATAAGAGGTCAAAGTTATCAGTAGTAGATTATGGATCAACGTTAAGGTAAATCGACAATACATGGATAAAGCTCCAACATATGAGAAGAGATAAGGATTCCATCTTTTAGATGAACAATAATAAGGAAGCATTGAAGGACTTGGATTTATACATCTATGATAAGAAGTTGGAGAGTAACTTGGAATTGGGTCGCAGACCTTGATAATAATAAAACCAAGGTAAGATTTATGGTATATTATGACCTACCTGTGATGACCCAAAAAGGGGTCATCTTATGTGCATCTAATTTGGACTGTGTTCCGAGGCCTGAAAGCCTCCATTAATCTCACCTCGATGTGCGTGCGTAGCCCGGGCGCGTAGCCGGGAAGCCTTTGTGTAAAAAAAACTTGATTAAGAGTTAAATTTGTGATAATTAATTGAATAAAGTTGACTTTGGTCAACATTTTTGGTAAACGGACCCGGATCTGTGATCCGACGATTCCGAAAGGTCCGTAGGAAAACATGGGACTTGGGCGTATGCCCGGAATCGAATTCCGAGGACCCAAGTCCGAGAAATGAATTTTTAAAGAAAATTATTTTATGAAAATATTAAAGGCTTATGAAAATGAGCCTCGATGTGAAACTTGTGCTGCCAGGACCGTATTATGATTTCGGAGCCCGGAACAGGTTCAATATGTGTTATATAAGTTATCTGTGAAATTTGGTGTAAAACGGACTTGATTTGATTGGTTTCGGATAAAATGAGGAAAAATTGGAGTTAATGAAGTTTTGAGAAATCTCATAGAATTTGAAATTTGGTTTGGAATGTGATTTTATGTTCCCGAGGTCCGATTGAAATTCCGAGATCGGGAATAGTTCCGTTGTGTCATTTATAACTTGTCTGCAAATTTTGAAGTCATTCCGAGTAGTTTAGGCCGGTTCGGCGCATTGAAGTGAATTCTAGAATTTCAAAGTTCTTAAGTTTGATTAATTTGGTTTTGGGGTTTGATTTTCGAGTTCCGTTGTTGTTTTTCATGTTCCTAGAGTTCGAGCGAGTCCGTATCATGAATACAGACTTGCCGGTGCTTTTGGACGGGGTCCCGAGGGGCTCAGGTGTGTTTTGGACCCCCAGGAGCTAAGTTAGAAAACCAGAAAATCTGTTGTCTGGTTTCCTTCTCTGCGATCGTAGAAGGTGGGTTGCGATTGCGGAGAAGGATTTTGCTGGGCTATCGATTGCTCTATACGATCGCAGCTTCCCCTTTGCGATCGCAGAGGTCTGGGTTCCACACCTTCGCGATCGCATTGAGTAGTATCTGGGCCGGGTGAGTTTGTCCTACGCGATCGCAGGACCACTGCCGTGATCGCAGAGGTCCGGCCAGTTGGCCTTCGCGATCGCAGGCCCCGGTGTCGCGATCGCAGTGAAGGTTGTCCTGGGCAGTACTTAAATGTCCAATTACGGGATTCTTCTTCATTATTGAATACCCAACCTCCAATAGAGCTCCTCCAAGATAGGGAAAGGACTGCCCAAGTTCAAACTCATCAAGGTAAGTGATTCCTAGTCCGTTTTTCATGACTTTTAACATCAAATTCAAATAAAATCCTCTTTCAATTATCTTAAAATTCATAGGAATTGATAGAAAAATGTGGGGTTTTGGGAAAATAGTGAAACTTCATTTTTAGCCAAAAATTCCTAAATAAATTATGTAATTACGATCCTTAGGCTTCGGGTAGTTCATTCCTTCGAAAATTTCCGGAATTTGGCCATGAGAGGCCGGGGTTGGAAATTGAGAATTCTTCAAGAATAGCGATTTTATTGAATAACTAAGATGAGTTATCACATTGTACATGCATTGATGTTATTATATATCTTTTGACTAGTTG
>ML261136.1:0-65531 GCA_005239495.1 Nicotiana undulata
AGGAATAATTTCCAATTGAAAAATATCGAATTTAACTCAAAATCCGAAACCGGTCAAATCCCGTTCCCCGGTCCCGCATCCCGAAACTCAGAAATTTTTACAGAAAAGTGTTCTTCACCTTCTCACGATTCCGTACATATAAATAACACCAAAATCGGAGTTCGTTTGACCCCTCAAATCGACCCTTGAAGGTCTCATAATCTCATGCCCCAAAATCCTATTTTTCTACTGTTTTTCATGAATTAAAGGCTGAGATTATGGTCTTTAATCACCCATAAATGAGTTTTAATAATCAAATTACTTACCTCTGCGATACCCATTGATTTTCTCCTTCAAAAATCGCCCAAAAAGCTCNTGCTCAACAATGGTGTAAAAGAGGGTTTAAGTCGCGGATGGTTTATTTAATTACTGCCCAGTTATTTTTTCACCGCGACCGCGGACTCCCTGTCGTGATCGCGGAGCACAATTTTTTTAAACCCCACGCAATCGCAGCCCCCTTCACGCGATCGCGAAGACTATTCGACCTCGCCCCCACGTGCCTGCCTTATCCCTACGCGATCGTGAATCCCCTCACGTGATCGCAATGCCTAACCTGCTCGACCTCTGCGATCGCAGACGCCTTTATGATATCGCAGAGAAAAAAAATGCTTCCCCTCACGATTGAACTACGCGATCGCGACTCTCCCTACGCGATCGCAGAGAAGAAAAACCTACTGCACTAAAACAAGAAACCATCAATGTTTTCAAGTTCGAATGAGTCTGTTAATCACCCGAAATCAATCCCGAGCCCCTCGTGACCCCAACCAAACTTACCAACATATCCCATAACATCATTAAAACTTAGTTGCACTCTCAAAACACAAAAAATAACATCAAAACTCCAAATTTGCATCCGATTCAAGCCTAAGAACTTTGATATTTCTAAAATTCACCAATGATGCCGAAACTATCCAAATCAACTCCGATTGACCTGAAATTTTGCAGACAAGTACAAAATGACATTACGAACTTGTTCCAACTGTCGGAATTCCATTCCGACCTCGATAGCCTATTTTCCACTGCCTACCGAAATCGCCAAAAACTAACTTTCACCAATTCAAGCTTAATTCTACACCGGACATCACAACATTATTCTGAACACACTCCTAAGTCCCAAATCACCTAACGAAGCTATCTGAGCCATAAAATCCGCATTCCAAGGTCGTTTACCAATAAGTCAACTCTTAGTTGACTTTTCCCTTTTTTTAGGCTATTCTTAAGGACTAAGTGCCTGAATTCTCATTTAACCATTCTGATTCCAAGCCTATCAACTCTAACACATTAATAACAGAATAACCAATCTATAATATGTCAATAACAACAGTTATAATGCAGGTTTTTCATAACGACAGACTGGGTCGTAACACTGGGCTAGAAAAGCCCCATTCTCAAGCATCGATGAGGACCAAGACCGGGGCTGGCAGGGACACTTCGTCTGGGTAAGCACAACTTTCTTTTAAATGTCTATTTTACGTTCATCTCCTATTTCCTTACTAGTCTTTGCGATGGTTGTGTACGGCTAAAATTAAGGAGGCCAATGTTATGTTAATGGATTGTTCATGTGAGATCTCAAGTATAGCCCGGGTCCGATCTCGAAGCCCCTCCTACTTTCGACCCAAAAGGATACGGATCCGGGATCGACATAGGAAACTACACGGAGTTTGAGGCGGACAGTTCTACGACGAAGTACGATTCTATACTTAGGCATTAACTAGCCGAATCCATCAAGAAATTTGTAATAAATGCCAATGTATTATATTAGGATTCTCCCTCCTATATAAAGGGGACCCTAGACATTTTGTAACATATCATTAAATACAAGGCACAAGAACATTCTCTGCTTTACTTTAACATTCTCTATTTCTCTCTACTAGATCATTCACTCACATTTATTGCTTTTCATTAACTGTTCTTCACTTATATCTCATTATTGGTCATAAATAGCACTTTCCGAAACCTACAAATTTGTTATAGCTCCATCGGTCTTCTGACGGTAGCCCCGAGCTTCGACCTTAAGGTCCCCCGAGGCCAACATTGAACCTTCGAACTCAGGCGTCACGGTTTGCTTTTCTTCATCTTTCTAACATCTTTCGTTCTATTTTATTCTAACACACTTAACATTAGTTTCTTGATAACTGGTACTAAGATAAATCACATATTTTTAGAACCACTTAACTAAATATAATTGTAATTACATTTTTTCCCGGTAAACAGTTTGGCGCCCACTGTGGGGCTAAAAATAATAGTGATTGTTTTAGTGTTGGTTCGCTGAAAACACGCAAGTTATCTTTCACACTTTTTCTTGTCCGAGAACCTTTGATTTCAGGTCAGAATGTCCGGCTCAGCGAGTACATGCAAAAGTAGCAGCTTCAGGGGGTATGGAGAGAAAGATGTAACCATCCCAAACGATGGCATACCTCCGCGAAACTTTGGCAGCTCTACAGAGCTAGCCCCTGAGGACACGGATCAAGTAATGGCCAGCACAACGACGCCAATCCTCGCATCAACCAGAGCGCGCACAAAGAAGGCCCGCGGAGAGAGCGGGGAACTACCGCGCATAAGAAAGGAAGGGACAACCTCCAAATGATATTCGAGATGCTCCGGGAACAGCAAGAAGAGATTACCCGGCTACAAAACCGTCAGAAAATCTTAGGTGTGTTAGCTTCGGCGACAGCTCCCCGAATTCGACCGGTATCAGAAAGGTTAGGGAAGAAAGGACCAACGGACGACCCCGCCATCATAAGGATACTCAAAAACCTCACCAAGAGAATAAAATCAAGGCTCCTAGAGAAAGCGAGAGCCACAGGGAAGAAGGTATCGACCCTACATCGGGAGTCAAAGAAGCATCGTGAGGGACAACGCACCCCAAGACCAACCAGAAACGAACCGAAGCAGGGTGGCGGACAAAGCCAGGTACGGTAGGGGCACAAAGCCAGCAAGAGTATCCCAATCGACCCAATACAACTTCGGGAATGACATTTCAAACATCATATCCGCCATGAGTAAAATCAAAGACACTAGATGGAAAAAACCCGTTCTATCCGACCCTTCGCAGAGGGATCCTAACCTGACGTGCGAGTTCCAAGACACTCACGATCATCGAACCGAGGATTGTAGGCACATTCAGAGGGAAGAAATTTGATTAGCTAGCAAGGGGTATATGTAAGAGTTCGCCGGCAGTCGAATCATAGATCTTCCCTAAGAAGGGACGACAGCTCTAAAGAGCGGAGTGGGAAAACCCAACATTCCGTGTATATGATCGTTGGGGGAAATGACATCCCTCAGGCTCCCATGATTAAATGGACGAGAATATTGGCTGCAGCGGCAGGACAAATCCGGGGCCATGCATCCGGAGATATCCTCACATTCAGCGACAGGGACCTCGAGACCCCGCTTCATTCGCATAATGATGCGCTGGTAATTTCTTTCTTTTAAATAACGTCCAGATTAAATGCGTACTTGTGGATCTAGGTAGTTCGGCCAACATAATCAGGTCGGAAGTGGATGCAGATTGGTTATTGATCCCACATAACAATGCATTGGTAATATCTTTACTTATACATGACACTAACGTGAGACGAGTACTAATTGATCCAGGAAGCTCAGTTAATATCATTTTACTAAGAGTGGCGGATGAGATGTTATTGGGAGACCGTGTAATTCCAAAAGCACGTTCCCTATCCAAATTTGACAATTCTACTGTCATAACAAAGGGAGAAATTGAATTAAGAACTTATGCAGAAGGCATTGTCAAAGAAACAAAATTTCAATGCATTAATACAGACATGGACAATAATGTAATTCTGGGAAGACCATGGATTCATGATATGGACAATGTACCATCAACTCTACATCAGGTTATCAAGTTCCCTTCAAAATGGGGAATTCAACAGATTCGAGGAGATCAACAAATTTCAAGGAATATCAATTCAATGATACATTCGAGTAAAACAGAAGCGGAGGAAGAACCAAAAGACGCGGTGACAAATCAGACAGATAAGGAAACAAGTGATAAAGACACGGTGAATCAAATCACTACAGAGGTAACATCAAAACATACGGACATGGACTCTAGGCCCAATGTTATACAAGAACCAGAGGAGAATGAAAATATAAAGACAACTACTGAAGAGCTCGAAGTTGTTCCGCTGTTTGAACACAAGCCATAGCAAAAGATCCACATAGGAGCAAGGCTAAACCCGACCAGAAGAGGTAAGTTAATTGAATACTTAAAATCTAACGCATATTGTTTTGCCTGGTCCTATTTAGATATGACAGGTATACCCCCAGATATGATGATTAATAAATTGAATGAAGACCCATCATTTGTACCTGTCACACAAAAGAAAAGGAAGCAGAGATCATTCAAGAATCAAGTGATCGATGAAGAGGTACAGATGCTCTTAAAAATCGGTTCTATACGAAAGGTAAAATATCCCAATTGGTTAGCTAATATTGTAGTGGTACCTAAAAAGAACAGTAAATAGAGAGTATGCGTTGATTACACTGATTTAAACAAAGCATGCCCAAAGGATTCATTTCCTTTACCACATATAGATCAAATGATTGATGCAAATATAGGTCACGAATTACTAAGATTTCTAGATGCATATTCTGGTTACAATCAAATAAAAATGGACCCCACAGACGAGGAAAAAACTTCCTTTATTACAAACATGGACTTACTGTTACAAAGTCATGCCTTTTGGCTTGATAAATGTTGGAGCCACGTATCAAAGGCTAGTGACAGATATGTTCTAGGAACATCTGGGGAAGACAATGGAGGTATACATTGATGACATGTTGGTCAGGTCAACATATGAAACTAAATCCAGAAAAGTGCGCCTTTGGTGTCGAATCAGGTAAGTTTTTGGGTTTTCTCGTATCAAATATAGGCATAGAAGTAAATCCTGCTCAAATTAAAGCTATTGAAGAAATGCCTGATATACTCACGAGCAACAATGAAGTTCAAAGGCTGACAGATAGGATCGCGACTTTAGGAAGATTCATTTCAAGATCTACAGAGAAGAGTTTCAAATTCTTCTCAGTACTAAAGAAGTAGAATCAGTTCGAATGGACTGAAGAATGCCAGCAAGCCCTTAAAAACTTTAAGGCCTACCTATTAAATCCCCAACTACTATCAAAATCAAAGGAATGGGAAAGGCTGTATATTTATCTTGCTGTTGCAGAAATAGCTATGAGTGCAGTCCTGGTAAGGGAAAACAAAGGTAAGCAATCTTTTGTTTACTACGTAAGTAAATCTTTAATGGATGCTCAAACTAGATACCCCCTATCTAGAAAAATTAGCTTTGGCTCTAGTCATGCCAGATAGGAAATTAAGACTATACTTTCAGTGTCATCCAATTGTTGTAGTAACTTCGTATCCTTTAAGAAATATCCTGCATAAACAAGAAATGTCAGGCAGGTTGGCTAAATGGGCAATTGAACTAACCGAATGTGACATCGTTTATCAACCTAGGATAGCAATAAAATCACAAGTCTTAGCCGATTTTGTGGCAGATTTTAATGCTAATATAATTCCTGAAGTATAAAAGGAATTACAATTTTTTACCGGAGCTAATCCAGGAACATGGACTTTATTCACTGACGGTTATTCTAATGTTAAAAGAGCCGGTTTAGGAATTGTCTTGATACCACCTTCGGGTGAAAAGATAAGATAAGCTATTAAATGTTATCCTATCACTAACAATGAAGCAGGGTATGAAGTTGTCATTGCAGGACTTGAATTAGCCCGAGAACACTCTATAGAGCAAATCATGATCAAAAGTGACTCTCAACTGGTGGTGAACCAGATGCAGGGGACTTACACCGCTAGAGAAACTCGAATGCATCAATACTTGGAAAAGGCACGGGACCTCGTGAGGCAATTCCAATCATGGAAGATCGTGCAAATACCCAGAGAAGAAATTGCAGAAGTAGATGCGTTAGCTAATCTCGCATTAGTTATAGATGTAACGAACAAAGAGAATGCTATCGTGATACATTTATTTCATTCAGCAATCGACCAGGATAAGAATGAGGTAATATTTAATAATTTAACCTAGGATTGGAGGAACGAAATTGTAAAGTTTTTGCAGAATGGTACCGTGCCTGAAGATACGAAAGAAGCTCAAGCAATTTGACGAAAGGTTGCACGGTATTGCCTAGTTCGTGACACTTTATATCGCAAAATGTTTGGTGGTCCTCTAGCAAGATGCCTCGGACCTAATCAAACTGAGTACGTGATGAAAGAAGTACACGAAGGACGTTGCGGAAACCACGCAGGTGGAAGATCTTTATTCAAAACCCTAATCAGAGTAGGGTATTATTGGCCTAAAATAGAAGAAGATGCTGAAACTTACGTAGCTAAATGTGATAAATGTCAGCGCTATGCTAACAACATGCATCGACCCGCAGAATATTACATACAGTTAAATCATCTTGGCCATTTATGAAGTGGGGAATGGATATAGTAGGATCTCAATCCCAAACCAAAGGAAAGGTATGGTGTTTACTTGTATTAACAGATTATTTCTCAAAATGGGTTGAGGCAGGTGCTTTTAAACAGGTACGAGAAAAATAAGTGAAAAGCTTCATTTGGCGAAACATCATATGCCGCTTTTGTATCGCAAAGAAAATGTATCTGATAATGGCCCGCAATTCATAAGCTCACAAATCAAGGAATTCTTCCAAAACTAGCAAATCAAACATATCACTTCTTCACTGTACCACCATGTGGCTAATGGGAAAGCTGAGTCAACAAATAAGATCATAATCAATAATTTGAAGAAACAATTGGAAAATAAAAAGGGAATTGACCTGAAGAGCTACCAGGAGTATTATGGGCTTATAGAACTACAACAAAAACAACCACGGGAGAAACCCCATTCGCACCTGTCTACGGTTTAGAGGCCCTAATTCCACTGAAAATTGGTGAACCAAGTATGAGATTCACATTAGTAACAGAAGAGACAAACAACGACGAGTTGAGAACAAATCTGGATTTACTTGAACAAAGGACAGAAGTCGCTTTAATTCACATGGCAGCCCAAAAGTAAATTATAGAGTGGTATTACAATAGGAAAGCTCACCCTAGATATTTTAAAATTGGGGACTTTGTCCTTAAAAAGTCTTTCAATCAACAAAGGAGGCTAGAGAAGGAAAATTAAACCCAAATTGGGAAGGACCCTATAAAGTGTGTGGCATTGCTGGAAAAGGTGCTTATGAGCTGGAAACCATGGACGGTAAGATCTTACCAACCAGTTGTAATGTTGTTCATTTAAAGAAAGTATTATATCTAAGCAAAAGGAGTACCCACGGTCAGGTATCATTGAATACGATTTTATTTAGTACACTTAAAGTTATACAAATAATTTTAGATGATAGGTAAAAAGCTAACCCATAACAAAATGATGATATTAGACCTGAATAGACACGAGAAAGAAATTGAATTTCCGGTCTAGGGTTACAACCTTTCTGATGGACATTTCAAAGGGTTAAGCAGTCACCATCTATACTATATACCTTCGAGTATCGTATGTTTTTCCTTTTTCCGGAAAAGGACCACAAGGAAGGAATAGTCAAGTGCTCGACATTTCATTCTTCAAAGCTCAAACACTTGGGGGGACTATGTAGTATCGAAGGTAAAGAAGACTATCAAAAAGGTCAAAGCTCAAGAAAGAAGACTAACAAAGAGTCAGAGCTCAAGCCTGGAGACCTATTTTACTCAACAAATCAAAAGTTACGGGCGAAATCAAAGAGCCAAAGCCAAAAATACAAAGTCTGATTCAGAAACCTACAAAAAGCATACTCGTAAATGTAAATGAATGTTTAGGTTAAAGGAAAAATTTAGTTACGGGTTTACATTTGTACCCTTGTATTAATTCAAGTCTGTTGTAAAAGAAAACAGTTACGAAGGAGTTATAGATGATACTTGAACACATGTAAAGTATTATGAAATTTCAAATAATACAAAAACTTTCTTCAAAGCATTACTCAAAGGATCATGTGAATTCCTATCTCTATTTTGTATCTTTACACTATTATGAAGTTGAGACGTCTTCTTCATTAAGTGTCATTCATAAAAGGGTCCTCTTTTATAAATCGTGCTTGTTTCAAAAAGACACGGAGTATTGAAGTAATGCAAAGAACAAAGGGTGAAACAAAAAGCCAAACATAAATCATTTTTATGCAAACACTTAAGAGTAAAACAAAAACTCGGAAAACACAAATCAGGCCAAGAAATGTAAACACTAATATTATACAACGGTGGAAACTAAGTATCAACTTAGACGAAACCAAATTTGCTTATACAAAATTGCCTCTAAGTTGTCATTGGGGACCTACCTACAAACTTTACCCCCAAATGGGACTAGGGGTAACCACCAATTGATTCTCCAAAAGAAAAAAAAAGAAAGGGGTTAACAAATAATTTCACTTGACACTGGGGGGATTATCTTCATCAACAGAAGGAGCAGCTTGAGATGGCAAAGGTTGGGCAGCAACTTTACCAGGCACGATTTCATCACCCACTGGAACCTCAACCTCAGGTGATAAGAAACTTTGACTTTGCCGAGACCTTTCAATTGTCTCCTTAGTTTTGGAAATTTCATCTTGTAAGTCAAAATTTTCCTGGACCACTTCCGTTAATGTATCAAGCCGAGCATTCAAGTAAGACCAACTTACATCAACAGCTTCCTTATCCTTGACAACTTCATAGTCCTTCTCCCATTGTTCAACATCTGCTCTGAGCTCATCCCTTTCAACCACAGCAGCACCATAGGAACCTTGTAAAGGAGCAAGGGATCTCTCCAGAAATTGAACCTGTTAGAGGATTCACGGAGGTCTTCTTGAGTTTGAAAGCACGGGAAAGCTATTCTGCAAATGAGGATTCCAGGATGTTCTTATCCTTGTGTCACGACCCCAAATCCTAACATGCCGTGATGGCGCCTATCGTGGAACTAGGCTAGCCAACCATCACAATGCTACGCTTTTGTTCAATTAAAATAGTTAACAATTAAATAATCAGAAAGCAAACAAATCATAATTTATAGAAATAAGTCTTAACGTCCCAATAATATTCTAACGACCTCCCAAGAACTGGAGTCAATAGTCATGAGCATCTAAGAATAATTAAGTCTAACTCTGCTAAAACTATAACATATGTCTCTGAATCAAATGCTAAACTAAATAAGGAAGGGAAATGGAGAAGTTGTGGACGCTGGACAGCTACCTCGAAATCCCGTGAAATGCTGCTATCAACTGCGTCAGCTACTGCTGCGAACTAGTACCTGGATCTGTGCACAGAGGCACAGGGAGTCTTTATGAGTACGCCAACTCAGTAGTAATGAAAATAAATCACAGTCTGAGTAATATAAACACACAGAACATGTACACAATTCCACAAACCAGTAAAACACCAAGTCACCACGTGACATTCATCAAATAATGAGTTCGAAATCAGTTTTCAGAAAAACCTTCGAAACAAGTGCAATATCAGTATATCTCAGTAAAATTCTCAGTAAAACCAGTGTGAAAACGAAGTAAATCATAGTTTGAAAACTCAGTAAAATCTTTCATAAAACTGCCCCTCGGGCCAAAATCATTTATCGTAACCATTGCCCATCAGGCATCCTCACAATCACTCTGCCCATCAGGCATCCTCACAATCACTCTGCCCATCAGGCATCCTCACAATCACTCTGCCCATCAGGCATCCTCACAATCACTCTGCCCATCAGGCATCCTCACAATCACTCTGCCCATCAGGCATCCTCACAGTCACTCTGCCCATCAGGCATCCTCACAGTCACTCTTTATAAGCCCCGCGGTCATCACTCATTCGGTACCGGCGCTCACTGGGGGTGTGTTACAGACTCCGGAGGGGCTCCTACAGCCCAAGCGCAATAATAAGCCAAAGCATGGCATAATTCACACACACTCATATCACATCATCCTCACAATATAGGCCAGCAGCCAAACTCATATCATAACATCCTCACAATATAGGCCAGCAGCCTCACTCAGTCAGACACTCTCAATTTGCCCTTCAGGCCATAAATATACCGGGTTCTCGACCCAAAAACAGTATTTCATTTTCAAGAAGTAGTATCAAAATACTCTGAGTGTCAAAACAATTTCACAGAAAAGACTGAGTGAAAAATCATAACATAGCAGTGAGAGAAAATAGTGAAAACATCCCCCAAGGGTAAACAAGTCGGCACTAGGCCCCAAACATGGCTTACAGCCCAAAACATATCATAATGTATAAATACTATTTAAGCAAAGGCTTAAAAATCGGTTTCGCAACTCAATAGTCGCCCAAATTAGGAACCATGTTCCAAAGTTTCCACCTTTTTATTTCAAAACCCGTGAAAGGGTGCATAGTCCGGGGTTTCATACCCTCAGGACAGGATTTAAAGACATTACTTACCTCAAAACTAGCCCGAAAACTATTCCGCAATGCGCTTGCCTCTCGAATCAACCTCCGAAGGCTCCAAATCTACCAAGTTCAGATTTTTATCATCAATATGGGCTTAAGGAACAATTTCCAATCGAAAGATATCAATTTTACTCAAAAATCCGAAATCGGGCAAAACCCGACCCCCGGGCCCACGTCCCGAAACTCAGAAATTTTTACAAAAAAGTGTTCTTCATCTTCCCACGAGTCCATACATATAAAGAACACCAAAATCGGAGTCCGTTTGACCCCTCAAATCGACCCTTGAAGGTCTCATAATCTCATGCCCCAAAATCCTATTTTTCTACTATTTTTCATGAATTAAAGGCTGGGATTATGGTCTATAATCACCCATAATCGAGTTTTAATGATCAAAATACTTACCTCTATGAAGAACAAGGATTTCCCCTCTTCAAAATCGCCCCCAAGAGCTCTTTTCCGTACAACAATGGTGTAAAAAGGGGTTTAGGTCGCGGATGAAATATTTAAATACTGCCCAGTTATTTCTTCACCGCGATTGCGGACTTCCTGCTGCGATCGCGGAGCACAAAATCCCATTGTCCCTATTTTACTCTACCCGATCGCGGAATAGACCATGCGATCGCGAAACTTAGCCTTCCACACCCACGCGATCGCATCATACCCCCGGGATGCCCAGCCGAATCGTACCCACCTCACTAACCCTCAATGGATTCAATATGTCCGGAGAGACAACAAAAGGGGAGATCACCCTTCCGGTTAACGTATTTGGGAAAGTCCAAAGTACCAAATTCTATGTCATCGAAGGGGACATGAGGTACAACACATTTCTTGGAAGGCCATGGATATACAACATGAGGGCGGTGCCGTCAACTTTCCATCAAATGATGAAGTTTCCAACAGAAGACGGTATAAAGACCATATATGGAGAACAACATGCGGCCAGAGAAATGTTCGCTATCCACAACGACTCACCGGCGCCAATGCCCCCAGTCTCGGAGGAACCAGATGGGAGAATGACCTCCGAGGATAGCGAGGAAGATTTTATCACCCCCGTACCTCCGTCGCCCTAGAGGAATCAGATGCAACTAAATCAATAATCGAAGAGCTGAAGCAGGCAGTCATGGTCGAACATTCTCCGGATCAAAAGGTATACCTGGGAACGGGGTTAACCCCGAACTCAGGAAAAATTTCATTCAGTTCCTTACCAATAACATCGACTGTTTCGCTTGGTCCCATTTAGACATGACAGGGATTCTGCCCGAGATTACCAGCCACCTGCTAAGCGTTGACCCCAGGTTCAAACCGGTGAAGCAAAAAAGGAGGCCTCAATCCGAGGTAAAACACGCATTCATCAAGGACGAGGTAACGAAACTCCTCAAAATAGGTTCTATTAGAGAAGTAAAATACCCCGATTGGCTGGCCAATGTGGTGGTAGTGCCCAAGAAGGGAAATAAGTTAAGAATGTGTGTATATTATAAGGACTTGAATAGGGCGTGCCGTAAAGATTCATTCCCACTGCCCAACATCGACCGTCTGATCGATGCCACGGCCGGGCATGAGACCCTCACCTTTCTCGATGCCTATTCGGGGTACAATCAAATTCAAAAGAACCCCAAGGACATGGATAAAACTTCGTTCATCACGAAGTACTGTACGTACTGCTATAGCATCATGCTCTTTGGGCTGAAAAACGCTGGAGCCACGTACCAACAGTTGGTTATTAAATGTTCGAGTTCCAAATAGGCAAGTCCATGGATGTATATATTGACGATGTGCTAGTTAAGTCCCTGCGCATAGAGGACCGTATGACTCATTTGCAGGAAACGTTCGATATCCTCAGAAGATATAACATGAAGCTCAATACCGAGCAATGCGCCTTCGGGGTAGGATCAGGAAAGTTTCTAGGCTTCATGGTGTCAAACAGGGGGATCGAGATCAATCCCGACAAGATCAAAGCCATCGAAGAAATAACGGTGGTTAACAACGTGAAGGACGTACAACGGCTAACTGGGCGGATAGCTGCCTTAGGACGGTTCATATCGAGATCGTTATCTAAGAGCCATCATATCTTCTCCCTGCTCCAAAAGAAAAACAGCTTCGAATGGACCCCTGAATGCCAAAGGGCCTTGGAAGAATTGAAGCGGTATCTGTCGAGCCCACCTTTGCTTCACACCCCAAAGGAGGACGAAACATTGTATCTGTGCTTGGCTGTATCAGAGGTAGCGGTAAGTGGCGTGCTGGTTCGGGAGGAACAAGTTACGCAATTTCCTGTCTATTATGTAAGTCAGACTTTAGGCGACGCCGAAACCAGGTATCCTCTTCTGGAAAAATTAGCCCTTGCGTTAATTAGCGCATCTCGAAAATTTAAACCTTATTTTCAATGTCATCGCATCTGCGTCTTAACGACGTACCCGCTTCAAAGCATATTGCATAAACCCGAGTTGTTGGGCCGGTTGGCCAAGTGGGCCATCAAACTCGGAGGGTACGATATTGAATATCAGCCCCGAATAGCTATCAAATCCCATATTTTGGTGGATTTCGTAGCCGACTTCGTGCCCTCCCTGGTGCCCGAAGTAGAAAAAGAATTACTGTTGAAAACGGGCACATCTTCCTGGGTATGGACCCTATTTACTAACGGTGCCTCCAACGTCAAAGGGTCCAGGCTCGGCATAGTCCTAAAGCCGCCTACGGGCAACATAATCAGACAATCCATAAAAACTGCAAAATTGACTAACAATGAAGCCGAGTATGAGGCTATGATTGCAGGTCTAGAATTGGCCAAAAGCCTCGGAGCCAAATGCATCGAAGCCAAATGCGATTCTCTCCTAGTTGTTAACCAGGTAAACAGGAGCTTCGAGGTCCGAGAAGACAGAATGCAGAGGTACCTTGATAAGACTCTAGTCACGTTGCATCGCTTCAAGGAATGGACTTTAAACAACATACCTCGAGAATAAAATAGTGAGGCCGACGCCCTCGCAAACCTGGGGTCGTTCGTCGAGGAAGATGATGTACTCCCCGGAGCCGTTGTTCAGTTAACAAGATCGGTGATCGAAGAAGGCCACGCCGAAGTCAACTCCACCAGCCTGACATGGGATTGGAGAAATAAATACATCAGTTATTTGAAGGACGAGAAGCTGCCCGCGGACCCAAAATATTCAAGAGCGCTACGAACCAAGGCAACCCGATTCTCGCTCGACAAAAACAACACTCTCTAAAGGAGGACCTTCGACGGCCCCCTGGCAGTATGCCTGGGGACGGGAGACAAAGAGTATGTGCTTCGAGAAATCCACGAGGGCACCTGCGGGAACCACTATGGCACCAAATCCTTAGTTTGAAAGGTAATAAGAGCAGGTTATTACTTATGGAAAAGGACTCTAGGGAGTTCGTCCGGAAATGCGACAAATTCCAAAGGTTCCCGTCGATGATCCACCAGACCGGCGAACAACTGCATTCGGTCCTATCGCCAGGGCCGTTCATGAAATGGGGGATGACATCATCAGACCACTACCAACGGCGCCAGGTAAATCCTGATTTATTCTTTTTATGACTGACTATTTCTCGAAATGGGTGGTAGCACAGGCATTCGAGAATATAAGAGAAAAAGAAGTCATCAACTTCATATGGGACCATATCCTATGCCGATTCGGAATTCCCTTCGAAATAACTTATGACAATGGAAAGCAGTTCATATGAGGCAAAGTAACAAAGTTCCTCGAAGATCATAAAATCAAGAGGATCATGTCGACGCCCTACCACCTGTGCGCCAACGGCCAGGACGAGTCCACAAACAAAACCATCATTCAGAACTTGAATAAGAAGTTGGAAAGCGCGAAAGGTAGATGGAGGAAATGCTTTCCGAACATGTGGGCATATCAAACCACTCCCAAGTACTATTGCCCTCGAATTACTTGATGAAAAGAGAGAGGCTTCACTGGTCCGGATGGCCGCGCAAAAACAAAGTATCGAGAGATACTATAACAGAAGAGCAAACCTTCGGCATTTCAGGATCGGGGATTTAGTCCCAAGAAAATTCACTTTGAACACCCGAAACCCTAACGAGGGGACGCTAGGCCCAGGCTGGGAGGGACCATACCGTGTTCTCGGAGTAATTGGCAAAGGATCCTACAAGCTCGGTACTATGGAAGGCGAGCAACTCCCGAGCAATTGGAACATATCCATGCTCAAGCGCTACTACTGCTGAGATAATTTTATGAACCCATCTCTTTTCATTTTCCCAAAAGTTAACCTCATGCAGGTATCCGGCGAAAAACACTGGAGCATCCACCAACTTCAAAGAGGCCCCTGGATCAACAAACACGTTGCACTCTTTTCATTCGATCGGGTTTTATCCCACAAAAAGGGTTTTTCCCGACAAGGATTTTAACGAGGCAACATCTATGCGTTAGTCAGGAAGAACTTAAACAAGCGTTCAAGGCTTCTATCATAGCAACCTCGAATGCTAGAGGACATTTCCCCGGGAGGTCGCCCCCGTAAAACAAGTCAGAATAAGCTAGGGAGGGGATCAACAGGAGAATGATGTATCAGGCCAAACAGTCAAATGAACCATGCCCGCATAAAAGGATCGAGCCCTCGATGGAGAAAACATGTATGCTTGTATCAAATAATCAAAGGAATAGTTTATCATCAAAACACTCTGTATGCTCTGGAAAAGTCTATCTTTAACATTCAAATTATCAAGACCCGAGGTCATAAGATCCCAAGAGGGTAACTTCGAATATGTCCAAAACTGTAAGTCCTACGGGCATGATCGAGACCACAAGGCCTCGAATGGGCGTATCTGAATAGCAAGGCACAGTCCCGACTTCAAAGCCAAGGCTATATATTCGAACTTGTAAGACCCCTAAAAAGGCATACCCTCGAATATAGATGCTGAGGATACGATACTCGGGACTAAAGGCTCCGACCAAACATAAACGACTCCGGTCGATAGGCTACGGTCAAACTTACGCAACTCGGGGACACCCGACTATTGCAATAAAATTAAATCCTTCGAAGTTATTTCGAAAAGAACCGGTTAAATCACACTACCCTCAGCCCAAATAAATAGCTTCAATCATTTTCATGACAGTTCTAAAAATGAAAAGGTTTGAAGCAAGTTCAGCCATAGGGTAAAGCCTTACGAGGTGCCCACCTATCGTCGAATAATAACTCATAATTGAGGTTCTTACCGAACCGTCTAAGAGTCGGACGAGCACAAAATCTAGGGCATTAACGAGGAAAAACGTAGCCATACTAAAGTCGCCTAAGATCCTTGAAGCCAACGCACAAGGCCTACGGGCTAATTCAAAACCTAAAGGGTCAATAAGCCCGAGTCGCAACCCAGCTCGAGGACTAAGCCTGGAATGGTTAACTAAAGTCGCCTAAGAGCCTTGAAGCTAGCGCACAAGTCCTACGGGCTAATTAAAAACCTAAAGGGTCGATGAGCCCGAGCTGTAATCCGGCTCGAGGACTGAGCTCGGAATGGTTAACTAAAGTCGCCTAAGAGCCTTGAAGCTAGCGCACAAGGCATACGGGCTAATTCAAAACCTAAAGGGTTGATGAGCCCGAGCCGTAACCCGGCTCGGGGACTGAGCTCCGAATGGTTAACTAAAGTCGCGAAAGAGGCCTACGGGCTAATTTGAAACTCAAAGGGTCAATAAGCTTGAGCCATAGCTCGACTCAAAGACTGGATCCTAGATGATTAACTGAAAGCATCTAAGGGAAGGAACGCATAAGCCTCCAGGCTAACATCAGAAGGCCTACATGCCAATTAAAGGGCCGAAAAATCTTAAAGTGAAGACTTGATTCAGGGACTAAATCTCAAACGGACGATCTTAGATCATCAAAAAGGTCCATCTCGGAAAACAGACCCCTGACCCACAACAATCCGGTGCTACGACCTGTTATAGAGGCAAGACGCAAATATTAGAGAGTTAGGAAAGCATATTTACTCCCAAAACCCTCGCAAAAGAGGCAGTAGATGTGAGCACAATCTACACTCAAGCCCAACGTCTTCCCTAATTGAAAACAAGTTTCTTACTCGAAGAAAACGTGCAAACCTTGGGGCTATCCGCACCCTCGAAGTTTGGGCAGACGCCCAGTTATAAATCCCAAAAGCAATCCGGGCCCGAGCGGGTCCTCATTCAAAGATTATTTATTGAGCCTCGGGGTCGTCTCTATTTTTTGAGCTCAAGCAGACGCCCGCTCGACCCCTTATGACCAAAGGCCTCCCGAATTCGAAGTGAATACTCACTCGGGGGACGTCCCCACAATTCCCCGAGGTTTCCAAGTCAGGGAAAGTCCTCACTGGAGGGTTATCAACGGGCCTTCATTGCTACAAAGAAGCCAAGGCTCGGTCCTCGCCTAACTAGAGGCAATCCTAGCTCAGATAAAGGGCTCGAAGTTTTAAGGAACATAGCATTGGACATGTTGCAGGTCCGGTATTTGGGCCAATGATACACGCGGATTTTTATAAGGAAGGGAAAAGTAAAATACAACACCGGATCAAAGGAAAACAAGGAAGTTCTTATATTAATAGGAGACGTATACAAAGCCCACAGGGGATCTTTACACAACGACAAAAAAAGCGTAAAACAATAACCAAAAGCCTAATTTACAGACAAAAACCTATCCTCCGGGGACACACCCTCGAGAACCTCCTCATAAAGGACCTCGTTTAAACCTCTTCGAGCGGCAAGGGGAGGAAAACATGTTCCTCCTCTTCTTAAAAGCTTTCGCTTTTGGTGGGCTCGTCAGTACCACTATTGGGAAGCCAGTTTGCGAGACATTGAACCGGTGTGGGATGCAAAAGCCAGTGGATATTGCCTCCTCGCCTCTCGGGAGGCAAGAAGGGCGAGGTACCACACCCGGTTGAAGTTAAGGGAGATGAGCAGCAATATAGGTCCTTCATACCTTCCGGCATGGAAGGCACTAGATGCCATTCTCTCATCTCCTCGGGCCGACAGCAGTAGTGACAATAACAACAACAACAACAACAACCCAATGTAACCCCTATTAGTATGGGAGGACTTTGAGAAGGAAGTTGCGGACAGGCCCAAAGGGCCACCGCCAAATAACTTTGCAAACATAGGTTTGCACCATAAAGACAGAAAAATAGAGATGAATGTGAAAAAGAAAAAAGATCGAAGGCTGCTGAAACTACAGATGAATGAAGTTTGAGATCAGGTAACCCCCTATTTATAGAAAGTCGGCAACCTTACTAACTACAAAATCAATGCTTTTGGGGAAATCAATCGGCGGCGCAATCATCACCCTTCTTGAAAAAAGGAAACGACAGTGCAATCAATGCTCCTAAAAAGACGATCTGACGGGACGTTTCGAATCTATCTATAAGTTTGCGTCATGAGTATGTTGTCAGCATGAAGATCCCGGAAGAATTCACATCACGTTCATTTCTTATCATTTCATTATAAGAAACACGGGGATTATCTATGTACGACTAAAATTGGGGAGGCCAATTTTATGTTAATGGCTTGTTCGTGTGAGATCTCAAGTATAGCCTGGGGTCCTATCTCGAAGCCCCTCCTACTTTCGACCCAAAAGGATACGGGCCTGGGATCGACATAGGAAATGGAACGAAGTTTGAGGCGAACAGTTCTACGACGAAGTACAATTCCGTACTTAGGCATTAACTAGACGAATCCATCAATATCTTTGTAATAAATGTCAATGTACTATATTGGGATTCTCCCTCCTATATAAAGGGGACCCTAGCCATTTTATAACATATCATTAAATACAAGGCAAGAGAACATTCTCTGCTTTACTTTAACATTCTCTATTTCTCTCTACTAGCTCATTCACTCATATTTTATGCTTTTCATTAACTGTTCTTCATTTATAGCTCATCATTGGTCATAAATAGCACTTTTCGAAACCTACAATTTTTTTATAGCTCCATCGGTCTTCTAATAGTATCCCCGAGCCTCGACCTTAAGGGCCCCCGAGGCCAACATCGAACCTTCAAACTCTGGCGTCTCGGCTTGCTTTTCTTCAGCTTTCTAACATCTTTCGTTCTATTTTATTCGAACACACTTAACATCAATTGCTTGATAACTAGTACTAAGATAAATCACATATTTTTAGAACCACTTAACTAAATATAATTGTAATTACCATTTTCCTGGTAAACAGTGGTGCAGCTATTGCTCGAGTCCTAAACGCCATTCCTCATCTCAAGAAGTGGATCGAGGGTATTTGTTTGCAGATGCCTTATTCGGAGTGCTCATGGAAGGAGCGCTCGAAAGGACGCAGGGAGGATCGTCTCACGGGAAGATCTCTTTCCCGAATAAGTAACATTAGGTTCCCCTTTTAACACCACATTCTCATTTCCTTTCTGTTCTTTTTGCAAGCTTTCCTAAGACCATTGAGCTTAGGACTCCAGTAGGAGATGAGGACTTGTCCGTTGATCCCTCCACCTCGGGATAGCTCGAGGTTGTTGTAGGAGAGAAGACGAAAAGAAAGGATCTGAGTTCCTCGAGCTCGGAGAAGAAGAAGCCAACGAGAAGGTTCGCCCGCAAGCCAAATGAGAGTTTTGGCTCTTGGGCAACCCACTCAGACTCGCTTTATCGACTCAAGGATGAGCTCGGGAAGGGTGATATTTTTGTGGCCCGTAAACCGATCTCCCCCGAACGGGAGATTCATGAGGCTGATCTCCCTTAGATTAGGGAGGTCGATGAGGAGACCGAGGCCGAGCCATCCCGGGATTCCGGCCATGACCCGAAGGAGGAAACAGATGTAATAGATATTTTAGGGTTGCCTTCTTATACCAAGTCCATGCTCGAAGAGGCTCGAACGATGAATGAGTGATCCAACAAAGGGGCTCATGGTGCGGACGATCCCCTTCGTTATTTTTTTGAGGATGTAGACTCGACCGCTTTGGAATATTTCACCGTGTTAGCTGAACTGGAGGTGTCGAGGAAGCAGTCCTCTTTAGAAGCCAGTGGGCTGAATTTGAGCCCAAAGTTGATCAACCAGTTCCCCGCCCTAAGCATGGATACTGGTTGTAAGAGTTCAATAATCATCACCGTTCCGGAGGATGCCCAGGTTATTTGTGCCCCCATTGGAGTGGTGATCTACCTCCGATGCTTGGTAACCAAATAAGACCTGGAAAAAATGAATCAGGTGGATGTGCCGTGTTTGTTTAACGAAGAGGAACAGACACTGAATCGGGTAAGGCATTGTTACGTTCTTCCATCTTCTCATTTAGTTTTTTATATTTCTCACGTTTTCTCTCTTTTATTTTTTACGGGCTTTGGTACTCCATCATGAAAGTTTCCTCTGGTACTGGGATGAAGTTAACCAGCTCAAGGCTTAGGCTTGGGAGCTTTTTCGAGAAGAGAGACACATATAAGCTTCTCAATGAGCAACACGAAGGTGTCGCTAAGAGTCTTCGGACCGAGTAGAATGCGACTCCGAAGGAGCATGCCGACTTGGTAGAACAGGTAAATATTTTCGAAGTTAGCAATGACGACTTAGCTATGGCGACAACCAAACCTCGCAAGTCTAGCAGAAGATTGATCGGATCGACCAACTCCAAGATGAAATGAACGATGTTCAGGACTTGGCCGATGTCCGTAAGGGGAAAATGAGTCGACTGGCTTCGAAGAAGATACCGCCCATGAGCAACTGGCATCATTGGAGGTCCAAATCTAAGTGGAAAAAGAGAAGCCCGATACACGAGCTCGGCAAATCGAGGACCTCCAAGCTCAACTGGGATCGGTTGTTGGTGAACGCGATGCACTTGGTAAGGAGATCGAAATAAAGAGGTTCGAGTTGGAAATATCCAGGGCTGATGCTGAAGAGATGGTGTCCTAGTACAGGGCTAATGTTGAGGCGGCCGAGGCCCGCTTGAAAGTTACCATTGAATATGTGAAGTGGATGTATCGAAAGGAGATGCTCGAGAAGATTCATTCCCGAGGTTTTGACCTGCCGACGGAGATCGAAGTGGCGAAGAGGTAAAGGCCAAGAAGCTGGACGAGCCTGAGGGTGTGGAAGGCTCTGAGGGCTACGATGAACCCAAAGATGGATAAGACCCCGACAGCTCCGATGATGAGGCGGGTTCCGATGGAGATCAGGCATAGGTGCCTTAGGAATTTTCGCCTTTGTTTTGCATTTTGTATTTTTATTTTGTTAAGGCCGTTTTCGTTGGCCTTTGTAAAGACATTTTAGAATGTGTATATATAAGGTTCTTGTTCATCTTGGAAATTTTCAAGTCTATCACCTCCAACACTCTTTTTACAATTGCAAAGATTTCAAATGCCTTAGCACGGGATAAAATGCAATAATAAGTTGTTGTTCAGATGTCCGAACAAAACTTGTTTTCGATGTAAGTTTTGTTCAAAACTTGTGGGAGCTCAATATGACCAAAAGCTTTCCCTAAAAGTGTCTGTTTAGATAATTCTAGACGATAATTTTGCCGAGGGTAACCTTTGAATTAGTTTGGAATTTTTAAGGCCATATGTTTTGATTACGGGCTTCGGACGTCTCCGAGTCATTTCTTGAGTGACCTTAGCCTTTTAAATTCAGCAGCTGCCTAATAGGCTTTGTACCTCCGGGCTTCAATAACCCGAGCCATCCGAGCTTGCCTTGGACGACAGTCCCCCGAGTGGGGTTGGCCGTAGCCATTTAAGTTTAGGCACCGCCTAATAGGCTTTTGTGCATTCGGGAGTCGATAGACCGAGCCTTCTGAGCTTGCCTTTGGGCTTGATATCCTTAAGGAACAAAATTTATAGTCCTAAGGGATAAAATATGTATCTGCAAGGTAGAAACTTTCTTTCATTCATGTGCGTAATATACAATATTGTAAGTGTGTACAAGATTCGTGTTATATCTTAGGTGATCTACGCAGGCACAGTTCGTTTGACCGTTTGGACCTTACAATAATTCCTAATCACCGAGCCCAGAGTGTTCAAGCACAAAATTTCCTTCCTTGCTAAAAGTCATTACCCGAGGGCGATGGCCCCTAGTATTCGAGGTCGATCGTCGAGAGGGCTTAGATACTGTTGATGCGACCATCGACTCTGGTTCATAACTGGCCTTTGATTCAAAGTTAGCACGCCCCACTGTTTCCACGTTAAAACCTTGCCGGAAAACCCATTCGAGACAAAACCAGTTCAAAGAAAAAAGTGTGCAACACGTGCTTTCAAGCCTAACAACTACACCTTCCTTTGGTTGTTGCCTGCAAGTATTAGTCCTATTCGCAATATATGTAATAATAAATAAATAAAATGGGGTCATACCTTAGCAGTAGTATTGATTTAGGTGGGTTATGTTCCAGTTCTTTGGTAGCTTCTCATTGTTCCCTGCTTCGAGTTTGTATGAACCTTTACCGGTAATCTCGATAATTTGATATGAACCTTCCCTATTCGGTCCCAAATTCCCTTCGTTAGGGTTATGGGTGTTTATTGTCATCTTTATTAAATCCAAGTCCTCAATATCGAAGCATCGGATATTGGCTCTCAAGTTGTAATACCTTTCGATCTGTTGTTTCTAGGTAGCCAATCTAATGAGGGTGGCCTCGCCCCTTTTACCTAGAAGTTCCAAGCTCGTACTCATGGCCTCACCGTTTGACTCTTCGGTTATATATCGGAACCTAAAACTTGGTTCTCCTACCTCGACCGGTATTAGCATTTCGGCACCATAGACCAACGAAAATGGGGTGGCCCCTGTAATATGTTGAAGTCATATGGTTTGCCCATAGGACTTCGGGCAAAATTTCCTTCCATTTTCCCTTGGCGTCAGTCAATCTCTTCTTAAGGTTTTGGAGTATGGTCTTGTTTGTAGACTCCGCCTTCCCGTTCCCACTAGGGTTATAGGATGTTGACACGATCCTTTGGATCTTATGGTCCTCGAAAAATCTGCTTACCCTACTACCGATGAACTACTTGCCGTTGTCATAAGCATGACTTGGTCCTGCAAAACATAAAATTCACAATTAGAGCCATTTTTCGTCATTTAACCTTCCTAGGACAGTGAAGCATAATAAAGTTCGGGCATAAATGGTTGCTAAACTACATGAATCTAGCCTATTATCAACACCCCACACTTAAATCATTGCTTGTCTCCGAGCAATCCACCATACTCTACAGAGGTTCCTTCACGAAGCACCCCCCTAACGTGTCACACCAAGAACATATCACAAAAGTTGCGTCTAGTAGTGTAACATCTATGCCTCAAGAGTTGATTCTCACGTGCCGTGCAATATTCATACTTACTCAGCTTACTCTATACAGAGGTCAAGACTTACCTTTCCTTCATGAATCAAGTTCCCTCACATCACACAAGAGAGTAGTTCCACAAGTAGTAACATTAAGCACAATTAGGAACTCAGATAGACAAAATTCACTCACTCTCAGAAAGAACATTCATATGCCACAAAGATGCACCATAGGCTTGCTCGTAGTGTACTACTCTGCTAATCGAGATCATTCAGTCTAAGGTCAACTAGGACTTTAATTGGTTGTAATGTAGGCTGAGGGACGGGTATGATATATTTGGATATAGTGACTAACCTCCCTAAGCACTTTAATACAATTACTTTCACTTTCAGATCCATAATTATGTCAGACCAGACATTCCACCACACTTCTATTTATAATACCCCCGAACTACTTCAGGTACAGTTGTATCAAGTCACCACTTATCAAGGACTACATTTATTTATTCTTTTCTCTTATTTTTTTTCATTTAAGTGGTGCTTATTTATTTTTTCAAAAGACTGCACTTTTCTCCCTATTTCATTGGTTCCACTCAAAATCCAAACCAGCCACCCCACACTTTAACTTTTACATATTTCATAACAATTCAAGTGCTCATGAGAGGTAAAGATGTTCAAATAGATGGGCCATTAAACAATTGGGTAAGGCTTGTAATGTGGTTGCCAAAGAAACATGCTTATAGGCTCAACAAGGTTAACTACGATTTATCACATTTAGGTGGGTATACTTTATATATCTGGCTTAACAAAGAAATGCCTATATCACTTCTAAGAGGGAATAAAGCTATTATTTCGCTTTGCAAACACACAGGGAAAGTTCTATGCATCAAGTGCAGAGCATAGAATACCATACACTCACACACACATGGCACATGACTCATTAAATATTGGCTTGTCAAAACACTCTCGTTTGAGTACTCAAGGCAGTTACAAACATACAATTTAAGGCACTCTAACAAGAATCAACATCGAGACTAAGCGTCACACTCTAGTGTCTACTGTGTTCAGGTGTAACAACCTTAAGGGGTTCTCTTCCTATCTCAGATCATATCTCATAAGTACAAACTAAAAACTAAAATCAAAATAAACAAAAACTAACTACACCCGGTTCAAAAAACCCTTGGAAGAGAATCGTGGTCCAAAGAAAAACCAAGGGGGAGTTACTACACTACCTAAAATAGAAAATCTTTTTGGTATTTTCTTTATACTTTCTTCCCTGAAGAAAACTGTCTAGGAGATCTGTCGTCAGGAAGAGTCCAACATATTTCTATTTTTTATTTTTTTTAAAGATTGACTTAGTCCCTCAAGAACTCCGTCGAATGAGATCCGTCGTCGGGATAAGTCGACTCACATAATTAAATTGCTACTCAAAACCAAAAAACAAAAGAAAACATAAAACAAATATGTTTCTACATATATACACAGACAATGAAGTATCCCCCACCCCACACTTAAAAAGAAGACATATCCTCATGGCATACCAAATAAAGAATTGTGAGGTAAAGGGACTTCCCTGATGGATCAATCTTGATTGAAGACCATCCCTGGGTCTAGATGACATGCACGACCCAGAGCTCGCAGCCATCCCATTATTTTCTTTTTCGATTTAACCTTCTGGGTAGCCACCGCATCAACACGCGTTCCTAAGTCAACGACCGGGGTACGCAACCATGTCATCTTCTGCTAGCGCGGACGCCCTCGAACAACGCATGGGCCGTGCTAATTGCATTCTACACTATCGCTGCTCCTGCACTAGCGCGGCCCAAACGCGGCCGCGCTAATCGCACTTTATTTTGCTCAGCGTCTTTTGATCTAGCGTGGCCACGCTAAGGCCGCGCTTGGCCCACGCTAGAGTGGATCAGCTATTTATCTCTTGTTTTCTTTCTTATTTCACACGCACTAAACTCCGAAGGGCTTTCCTTGCTTTAATTTAGCCCCAAACACTTTCCTATGTCCTCATAAGCACGACTTGCTCCTGCAAAACATAAAATTCACAATTAGAGTCATTTTTTCGTCATTTAACCTTCCTAGAACAGTAAAACATAGTAAAGTTAGGGCATAAATGGTTGCTAAACTACATGAATCTAGCCTATTATTACTCCTTCGCATCTTTCTCCATGTCGATCCAGTAATAGTTGGCTCTGATTATCTTACGAACCAGCGATATGCCCCCCAAGTGGTTTCTGTAGGTGCCTTTGTGAACTTGCCTCAAAACGTATTTGGTGTCTCCCGGGCCCAGGCATATGGCGAGTGGGCCATCGGACGTTCTTCTGAACAGGGTGTTATCCTTGGACAAGCTGGACCTGGCCGCCTTCGTGCGCAGAGCTCTCGATTCTTTTGGATATGTGGGAAGCTTCCTAGTCTTCAAGTAGTCTATATGCTTGTTTCTCCGGTCCCAAGTTACGCTTATTGAGTTTATCTCGACATGGACTTCTTCCACTACCAATTTCATGAGTTGTACGACCGTGCCCGAGCTAAATTCATCGTCATCAACTGACGACCCCAAGTTAGCTAGAGAATCGGCTTCGTTGTTTTGATCTCGGGGTATATGTTGCAGGATCTACTCCTTGAACCGATGTAGTGTTACTTGTATACATGTATCTTCGCATTCTCTCCTCTTTCACTTTGAACATCCCATTGACTTGATTCACCATAAGGAGGGAATCACATTTGGCTTCCATCACCTCGGCCCCCAGGATTTTAGCCAGTTCGAGACCTACAATCATGGCCTCATTGTTAGTCAATTTCACAGTTCTAATAGATTGCCTAATTATGTTACCCGTGGGCGGCTTCAACACGATGCCGAGTTCAGACTCTTTTTCCCTCGACGCACCATCGATAAATAGGGTCCAGATCCCCGAGGAGGTCCTCGAGGTTAACAACAATTCCTTCTCAACTTCGGGTATTAAGGCCGACGTGAAATCGGCCATGAAGTCTGCCAAAATTTGAGATTTGATTGTTGATCGGGGTCGATATTCAATATCGTACCCACCAATTTCCACATCCCATATGGCCAATCATCCCGAGAGCTCGGGTTGTGCATTATGTTCCTTAATGGGTAAGTAGCCACAACACATATGGGATGGCAATGAAAATATGACTTTAACTTCCTAGAGGCGCGTAGCAAAGAGAGCGCCAATACCTCGTTTTGGCGATACCTAGAGTCTTGCTAACATAATATATAGGGAATTAAGTACCTTCTTCTCCCCGGACTAAGAATCCACTCACCACTATCTTGGATACCGCCCTGTATAGGTACAACTGCTCGTCTGCCTTCAGAGTATGAAGTAAATGCGGACTCAAAAGGTACCGTTTGAGTTCTTCCAAAGCTTGATGGCACTTAGGAGTCCACATAAAGTTATTTCTTCTTCAATAATGAGAAGCACCGATGGCTCTTATCGGATGACCTTGCAGTGAATCAACCTAAGGCAGCTATGCGCCTGGTTAGTCTTTGAACGACCTTGGCATTGTCTACCACGGTGATGTCTTTTATGGTGTTGATAATGTTAGGATTGATCTCGATTCCCCGATTGGACATCATGAATACGAGGAACTTCGCGGTCCCAACTCCGAATGCGCATTTCTTCGAGTTCAGCTTCATATTGTATTTCTTCAGTATGTTGAAGGTTTCCTGCAAATATTTCAAATGGTCCTCTACTCGCAGGGACTTAATTAACATGTCGTCAATGTAAACCTCCATTGATTTTCCTATTTGCTCTTCGAACATCATATTAACTGGGCGCTGGTTAGTGGCACCAATGTTTTTTTAGTCTGAATGGCATTACGTTATAACAATAGGTGCCATATTTAGCAATGAAGAAAGTCTTTTCCTGGTCGCTCGGATATATCCGGATATGATTGTACCCAGAATAGGCATCGAGAAAGCTGAGTGTCTAATGGTTTGTCGTCGCATTGATCATGCCATTGATGTTAGGCAAAGGAAAAGAGTCCTTAGGGCATGCCTTGTTCAAGTCGTTGTAGTCTACACACTTCTTAATTTATTTCCCTTTTTCCAGTTTGGTTACTTAACTTCCCAAATTGAACCTATTTTAAGGAGTTTGAATACCTCATCTTTGATGAATGCGAGCTTGATTTCGGACTGAGGCCTCCTTTTCTGTTTAACCAGGTGAAACTTTAGATCTAAGCTCAACTTGTGAGTAGTTATTTCCGGCGGGATCCCCGTCATGCCGAGATGGGACCAAGCGAATTAATCCACGTTAGCTATAAGAAATTCAATGAGTTTTTTCCTAAGCTCGGGAGTAAGCCTTATGCCCAAGTATACCTTCCAAGCGGGCAGGTTCTCGATCAATATGATTGCTCCATCTTCTCAACCATCGACTTGGTGGCATTAGAAACATTAGGGGCTATGAAAGACCCGGGGACTTCGTAATCGTCCTTCTCGCCTGCCCCCTACTTTCTGGTTCGGTCGGGGCCGATGTCGATGATTGCTATTTGGTTTCTTCCTTGGTGACCAAACTCGGGTTCTTTGAAGTTGAGAGTGTAGATATTTGGACCACCTCATCGACTGCGAAAATCTCTTTTACAGCCGGTTGCTCTCCGTAAACTTTTTTGATCCCTCCTGGTGTAGGGATTTTCAACGCCTGATGTAGTGTTGAGGGTACCGCCCTCATGTTATGAATTAAAGGCCTCCCAAACAGAGCATCATATCTCATATCTCCTTTGATTACATATAACTTTTCTTCCTGGACGGTTCTGGCAGTGTTTATCGGTAGGGTTATCTCCCCTTTAGTGGTATCACACATCATGTTAAACCTGTTTAAAACTCGGACTGCATGCATAATTTGATCTTGTAGACCCAGTTGTTCCACGACCCTCGATCTGATGATATTGGCCGAGCTACCTGGATAAATTAGCACACGCATAACTCGAGATTTGTTTATGAGTACAGATATTATCAGTGCATCATTTTGTAGTTGCACGATGCCTTCAACATCCTCATTGTTGAAAGATACATTTTCCTCTGGTACATAATCTCGAGTCCATTTTTCTCTTGTAATGGACACTTTAGTGCGCTTTAACAACGTTCCCTAGGGGACGTCAACCCCACCAATGATCATGTTTATGACTGAGGTTCCTCTTGCTCGATCTTCTTTTTGGAGTCCCTATTCCTGAAATGATTTTTGGCTTGTTCACTCAGAAACTCTCAGAGGTGTCCGTTATTGAATAACTGGCTACTTCCTCTCTCAGTTGTCGGTAGTCTTCGGCTCTGTGGCCGTGAGTGCCATGATATTTACACATTAGGTTGGGTCCCTTTATGCAGGGTGAGATTGCAATGGTCAAGGCCACTTGGTATCTTTGAAGCGTCTAATGATTGATACGATGGCGGCAACGTCAATGTTGAAGTTGTACTCCGATAACCTTAGTGTTTCCTTAGACCTGATGGGTCTGTCAAAACTGATTTTGCTCATGGGTCCTCGATTATTCTGATCTCGGTCGCTCTTTCTTTCACTTCTCACAATGTTGCATCCTGACCCATTACCCCTTTGATATCTATTATATGGTTGATACTGGTCTCTATTCGATCTTGGTTCACGATCAATGTATCTTTTGGATCTGTTCACTAGCTCTAACGGGATAAACGGGCCCGAAAAGGGCCCCAAGATGATCGTCTACGACTTTGAATTTTGATTGGTACCGGTTATGGACGTCGACCCAAGTTACTACTGGGTATTCTATTAGATTTTGCTTCAGATGTTGTGCAGATAATGAGCTTCGGGGATTGAGTCCTTGGGTGAAGTCCTGAACGGCCCAATCATCTGCGACCGGAGGCAGATCCATTCGTTCCATTTGAAACCTCGATACGAATTCCCTAAGCATCTCTTTATCTCTTTGCTTTACCTTGAAAAGGTTTGATTTTCTGGTCTCGACCATGATGGCCCCGGCATGCGCTTTTATAATGGCATCTGCAAGCATATGAAACAAGTCAGCAGAATTATGGGCTAAGTTGTGATACCATATCATAACTCCTTTCGACAAGGACTCTCCGAACTTTTTCAGCAGAACGGACTCGATTTCATCATCTTCCAAGTCGTTTCCTTTAATGGTGCACGTATAAGAGGTCACATGTTCGTTGGGATCGGTTGTCCCATTGTACTTTCAGAATTTTGGGAATAAACAACTTCTTCGAGATTGGCTTCGGAGCAGCGCTCGGAGGAAAAGGCTTTTAGACAAATTTTTTGGAATCGAGGACCTTCAAAATCAGTGGAGTGCTCCCTGGATCTGGCCGACCCTGGAGTTATAGGTCTCCATTGTTTTGTCGTCGGCTACAATTTTCTTTACTCCCGATTCTACCCATTTTGTCAGTTCCTCGAGCATTTTTATTATCTCGGGGTTTGTCCCGGGTTCTTCTTCACCTAGACTTCTGAGTCCGGTTCATTTTTGCGGGCGTTTCTCGGGATGATTCAGGCTCAACTCTTCTGGGGGCTCGACTTTGGTTCTGCAACTGGGCTATAGCTGCCTGTTGAGCGTGTAATGTTACGAAGATCATGCGCAAGTTGATCCTGTCACCTTCGTCGCAGTGTGTACTCCGGGATATTGACCTAGCTCCGTCGGGAATGTTGCTCTCTCGATCAGTAGGAAAGTTTGCTTCGATAGCCACGTGTTAGTTAGCATCGATCGGATTAGCGACCTGGACTCCGTTGGGGTCATCAATGGGCACCACTTTTCTAGGTACCACATTGTTGTTTCCACCATGGTGGCCAGACTCATCATCCACGTTCAAGTGTAAAATTGAGTTTGTTATGGAAATTTTTTATCAAATTGCCACTATTATCCTTAGCCCCACGGTGGGCGCTAAACTGTTTACCTTAAAAAACGGATAACAACTAAATTTGTAAGTGGTTTTAGTGATAAATGCATTAATTCAATACAAGCAATGAATTGCATTAGTTTCAAATAAAGGACATAATAAATTGTCAAACCAATCAATAGGGGTGATCCCCGACTTAATAACAGCTTAATGAAATGCCTACCTTCGATCCCGGACTCACATTACCATATCATAGCTCCTTTCAACAAGGACTCTCTGGAGTTTTCTGAGCCTCCTGTTGGTTTCCCCAGTGTATACTCCCTTCGATATGGGAGCTTATATCGACGTGTTGGGCGCTGCGTGAGCCCACATCCACGAAGATTGGCTCTGGTGCGTCCTTAGGGTTTTGCAGTGGTACAGCGGCGCCTGAAGCAGCTACACCATTTTCTCCATGGTCCTTAGGACCGTTGTTTTCGTGTGCATTAACTCAGTTAGACATTTTTGACCTGAAATCAAAGATTCTTGGACAAGAAAAAGTGTGAAGGAAAACTTGTATTTTTCAGTAAACCAGCACTAAAACAATCACTATTATTCTTAGCCCCATGGTGGGCGCCAAACTGTTTACCTTGAAAATGTAACGACAATTGTATTTGATTTTGTGGTTCTAAAAATATGCGATTTATTTTAATACTAGTTGTTAGGCAATAGATGCTAAGTGTGAGTTGGAAAATGAGATAAAGACAAGAGATAACACTGATATGCAAACCGAGCAGTGGTGAGACGGGGTCTTCTCGAGCTAGCTGAAGCTGGGCTTCGGGGTCTAGTTAGCGCACTTGGCTGAGGATGATCGATGAAGATAAAACAGTTAAGAGGGCCTCGAGGATGACCTTTTATGATCAATAAATGAAGAACTCTGAATGAAACGCAATACATGTAAGCAATAATTCAATGGAACAATAGTAGAGTATGTTAAGTTAGAGAGCAGAGAATATTCTTGTTTTTGTATTGAATATCCTCCTCCTTACAAAGTGACAAGGGTCCCCTTTATATAGGAGAGGGAAATCCCAATATAGTACATGTGTAATTATTACAAAGATATGCAGTTGTTACAGTTATTTAATGTCTCGGTACGGACTTTTACTATTCTTGCAGACTTGGTCAGCTCTGACCACGTGCCTTTGGGAATTCCCCACTTTTCGTCGATGGCTATCAGTTCACACTGCCTAGAGGTCGAGCGTGGAGAATCCTCTATGTGCTCCCATCAGTGTCAAACCTCGAACTGTGCCTCGATCCTTCTGAAGGCGGGCTATGGAATGCCATAATTATCATAAAATCGGACTCTCCGATTTTAGCCGTATATAGATAGTCCCCGCGTTTCTTGGAATGAAATGATAAGAAACGATCTTGAATTCTTTCCTCTTCGATATCTCCAGGGCAGCCTCGTCAGAACATTAAATGACGTGACATAAAGGCTGCGCAGGGGTCCCTATCAGCACGATTCTCGAGAAGCCCACGAACCGCTATCGGTTCGACCTTTCAGCTTCTCAAACAAGCCCAAAAGGATTCTATAAATACTTTAATCGTTTGCCTTTCGTACCTTTTACAACATCTTCGAATCTTCAAAACTCAGTTAACAGTTTTCTGCCTTCCATATTCTTTCTGTGCTTGCTTCTTCACCTTTCTTCTTTGAAACTCAGTTTTAATTATGGCAAAAACCTCCAAAACGGTACCTCAAAAGGATAGAGCCACTCCTTTGTCACGCCCGTCTAAGGGAAAATCGATAAATCCCCCTAGTATCGAGCAATGCATTCCCGGTCCCTTTGACACTATCTTTGATTTTACCATCGAGAAACCCCCTTCTACACCGGGCCGATGCGAGCCCATGTCTCGGTACATCAGTGTGGTGACCGATACAAAGAAAGTAAAGATAGAATGTCGCTGGGGGGGAGGCGGTGCAAGTAGAAATCCCCAAAGCTGAGGAAAGCATAGTCACACATAAAGTTGGCTTCCTCAGCGTGTACACTTATCTTTTTACTCTTGGACCCGTAGATTCTTCTTCTGAACCGATAGATCTGGTGATTCTCGACTTCTGTCGTCAATACCGGGTGACACTCGGTCAAATTTATCCCTCTTTCTGGAGGATTGTATATATGATTCGATACCTTTCCAACATGGTCGAGGGAATGACTTTCACCCTCGACCACCTGGTCAGGTGGTATAGCCCTCATCTCTATCGAGGGGGGTTAATCAAGCTACACCGTCGATCTGCCAAGGCAATCTTCACCTGCATCGAAGAGGACAAAGACCTGGGGCGGATGAGCCGGTTTGTCAGAGTCAGAACCTCGGACATCATCCCTGCTGACAAGATGCCATTCCCGGAGGAATGGAACATGAATCATAAGTATCCCCACATTGAGTATGTTTTATCAACTTTCTTTCTTCTCCCAATCTGACCTTCTTCTTTTTGATTGATTTTCCTTTGATTGTGCAGCCACCATTTGGTTCCCCGGCGCGGTCCAGGACCTCCCGGGATGGATCAAACTCTTAGACTGCGCCTTTCCATATGGCAAGCGCGTTTGGCGCGATTAGGCCAAAATGCGGTGGCAGGCCAAGAACCACGGTAATCCTTTATTGCTGTTGTTACCAAATTTCTTATGAGTAGTATTTATGGAAGAATGTTGATACCTCGTGCTTGTGCAGGCCTAGGGGAGGCCGTTTTAATGAGACCACCTGCTCCTAGTGAAGAAGAGGCCTCGAAACCCGGCAAGGATAAGAAGAGGAAGAAGGAGACGTTGATCGAGTACCCAAAATCAAAGAAATCTAAGGCCCGAAAGCCTAAGACCAATGCCACGGTCTTAACTTCGACTGCTGCAACAAGACTTCGTACCAAAGACAAAGATGATTATTTTCACCCTTTGGTACAAAGGGTAAGACAAAGCGTTGATGCTTCGAATAATGCTGGGCATAAGGCTGTTGAGCCAGAGGTGGTCGATGTGGACCTACCTCGCATTGGAGAGACCCCCGAGGAGGATTCGGGTGCAGTCCCTGAGCCAGTCGTCAGACAGGGTACGACTATTGCCAAAGATTTCCCGGTTGGAGGAGCCGGTTCTGAGATTCTTCAAGGGAAAGGGGAAGCCCCGATAGAAATTGATGTCGCAAGAGGCTTCAAATCAAGCCCTTCATTTTCTGCATGGGAGATAAGGTATGCCCATAACAGGGGTGCTGCCGACGTGGGGGCCTTTCAGGGAGAGGATGACGCATTCGGAGACTACTTCATTGGTCTTGAGGAGGACGTCAATCTCGATGCCCTCGTCTCTCTCGAGGAGTCTGAAAAACTTCAAAAGCAAGTAATCTTCTTGACATATCACTCATGCTTTAAGTTTTTATTCTTATTTTTTTAACTTTCCCCCTCCTCGTTGTAGGTCAAGAAGTTTTATGACCATGCCTTCTCTAAGCTGCAAGACGAGATGACTTGTCGTGAGGAGGAGCTCGAAAAGCTCACATCGGAGCTGAACGAGTTGAAGACTTCCTCTGTCCGAAAGGAAGAGGAGTTAAATGAGCTTCAGGCGAGTCTGGAGGGAGTGCACCAGGAACGGACCAGTTTCGCTGAGCAGGTAACATGGCATTCATGAGTCTATCTTTTTATTCTCATAACTTAGTGCTTACTATCTTGATTCGTCTTTGCAGATTGAGCAAAAGAATGCCCTAGTGGGGCATCTTCGGGAGGATATCGCATCCAAGGGGGCCGAGATCCTCGAGCTGAAGCGGCAGAATGATGCAGTGGCCTCGGAGAGAAACATTCTTCGGAGAGAGCTGGCCTCGAATCAGGGTCTCCTTCAAGGCGCTCAAGAGGGAATTGCCGCACTATCTGCGGCTAAGTCTGAGGCCGATGAATTTGTGTCCTCGTACAAAAGAGATGATGTCGCAGCTAATGATCAGGCTAGAGAGATATCTGAAGAGGCCAAGCTCAAACTGACTCAGGTCGTTGCTCACGCTCGTTTGGAGGCTAGGAGGCAAGCCTTCGAGGAAGTGAATGCCAAAGGTGTCGATCTCTCAGCCGAGATCGAGGAAGCCAGGGCCTTGGTGGAAGAATCAATAACTCCAACTTCTTCGGATGAGGGCTCTGGAAGCGACTCGGGCAGCAGCGAAGGCGAATAGTAGACTTGCTTGCTATTTTTTGTTTTTTTTTCTTTCTTTTGTGCATGGGCTCCTCGGGGAAGCTTTGTAAAAATACCCTTTCTAAATATATATATTTTGGAATGCAAATGATCTCTTTGCTTTATACCTTCAACTTGTCCTGCAATGTTTATGCAAAAGTTAATTTTCCATTTTGAACTTAGTTCCGTTGAGCCCAGACTTAGAGTAGCAGGAGTCCTTGAGATTGGGATGCTCTGGTTTTAGCTATATGCTTCCTCGGGGTCGGGTGTATAAGGGGTTGATTTAACCCTCCGATTTTTCGTTCCTCGCATGATAGCATCATTCTCGTGATGCGACTGTGAAATGACCGAGGTGGCCCTACCGGTACACTTCCCAAGATGTCATAACATCTATGTCAGAGATGATTGGCCATCAGAGTAAATGAAAAGTCACCGCTTTCCTTATATATATGTTTCCTATTCATTGAGGGCTTTGCTATTTTCAAAGCTAAGTTTTCTCTTTAGAGTCCTCTTTCTTCTCTCAGCTCTTCCAGTATTTTAGTTCAAAGCCTTTGCTTAAGCTTTCATCCTCTTTTCCTTGTTGAAAATAGTCATGGTTGTTGTGCCTGAATTTGTTCATCAGGAAGGGGAAGGTTCTACCTCCGCTTCTCGCCCAGTCGTTGGTACACCGCCAGCGCTTGGTGAGTTAACCTCGAGTTGTTTCGTCTCGAGGAGGGATTTTACTCTAGAGAGACCTCTCGATGTTCCAGGACATCGAGAGCATGCATTGAGGTTTATTCCATCGATAGAAGAGGGGCACCTCGAGTCCGTGAGAAGAGACTGTGGATGGGGAGAAGAGGTGGTGCTGCAAGTACTCTCTCGGGAAGAGGGTATCACGACTCATGTAGAGGGGTTCTTGAACGTATATACGTACCCCTTTACACTAGGTCCTCTCGATCGAGTCGTGCTCAAGTTTTGCTCGAAGTATCGGGTTACCTTGGCCTAGGTTCACCCGTCGTTCTGGAAAATTGTGCTGATGATAAGGTTCTTTGCTGAGAAAATTGAGATCGAGTTCACCCTCAGCCACCTCATGAGGTTGTATCGGCCTCTACATTATCGGGGTCTGATCACTTTACGACGTCGATCCACCAGGCCCTTTATTGTCAGTGATGATGAATATGGGGACCGAGGGTGGATGAGTCGGTTTGTCCGAATAAGGACTGCTGATATTATTCCCACGGAGTTCCAGCCATTTTCTAAGAAATGGAATCCTACACGTAAGTGATACGCTGTGCTTTGTCATTTTTTGTTTTTGTTGGGGTTAGGCTCTTGTAAGAATGTTTTTTTTCTTTCTTCGCAGCGATCCCGTGTTTTCCATATGAGGTCCCCGATCTGGCGGATTGGACTCGGAAGCTGGCAGCTTGCTCGACTTACGATGAGCATAAGTGGCGGGACATGTCAAAGAGTAGATGGGAGGCAAAACACCATGGTAAGTGATGTATGATTCCTTTCTTAAGGAACATTTCCCTTTGTGTTTACTAACTTCTTTGCTGCAGGCATTGGATAATTTTCCGAGATGAGACTGTGCCCTCTTGGAGAGGAGGAAGGATCGTCGGCTTCGGGGCCAAGGAGTGGTAATAAATGAAAAGGATCCTCGGGAGACGAGGAAACTCATAGTGAGGCGGGGCCTTCCCGGAGTCATAAGGAATATGCTTCCACCGGGGAAAACATTATATTCATTGGCCGGTATACGAGCGGTGGTGAGACCAGAGGAGATAGCATCACGCCGGCGGCCAGGACTGAGAAGTCTCTTGAAGAAGCTGAGCCTGCTAGGCCCGGGGTTTCTATCCTCGGGGGGAATGTTCCTCGAGAAAGAAGGAGTGAAGGTCCTTCGGCATCATTTTCTTCTCCCATCGAAGGTACTTCGAGAGATATCTAGGTCCAGGGGCCGCTTGGATCAAATAGGGTTCCGAGTGATCGCGTCCCCATATAGAGGGATTCAACTGGGGCCGATGAGGCAAGGCCATCTGATGCACGCTCGGCCTTTGAGGAGGCTCAGCGGCTCTGTTCTGTGGTAAGCGTCGGTAACCTTTTGGTTTTTTAGCTTCGCATTTTTGTTCTTCTAACTGGACCTTCTTTCTCACAGGCCTTCGACAAACTCAAGTCCGAGTTGCGAAAAGCCTTGGAAAGGGACAAATCCCTCGGGCTTCTCTGTGATAAGAGAGCAAGAAAGTTGATAAATCTTCGATTAGAGTTGGATCAAAGCCAAGAGTATGAGGGCGACCTTGAGAGGCAGGTAACCTTTATTTTGAGGGTACACAACCTTCCTTATCCATCTTTAAAGAGCTGACTCTTTCGTATTTTAGTTGCAGAAAAAGAAGGAGGCGCTGGAACGCCTTTGGGGAAAAGTCGGTCAGGACAATTATGAGTGCAACGAGCTAAGGGCTCAGGTAGACGCCCAGGCCGCGACCAAAAAGAATGTTTTGGCTAAGGCCTCTACCCTCGATATACAGCTCCGCAATGACCAAGAAAATAGCTCGGTTCAGACGAGCAGAGTTACTAAGCTCGAGATCGATCTTCTAAAGATGAAGGCTGAGGTCATGGACGCTCGGGCTGAAGACGAGGAGGCTCGGTCGAAGGCCAATAAGAAAGTAGTTGTCTATTTAAAAGACGTTGCTGATGCTCGTGCTGAGTTGAGAGGGGCTTCCTATCGGGAGAGCAGAAGCAATGAATACGCCCGATGCAGATCCCAGAGGGAAACCCTTGAGGAGATCCACGCTAGGGGCTTCGATCTCTCGGAAGAGATAGAGCAGGCCAAGGCGGATGAATACGATGCAAAGTTCCTTGTATCCGATGACGAAGATAATAAAGAAGAGGACGATGGAGCCGTAGTCCCCGAGGGGAAAGTAGACTAGGCTTTTTTTCTCCTGATTCTATGTATAGGGGTCTTAGAGAGCATTGTAAATGAAGCCTTGTATTTTTCACATATATAAAAAGAAACCTTTCAGTTTTCCCTTTATATAAGTTTCACTTTCTTGTGCCTTTGTCTACGATTTATATCTTGATGTTTGTCAATAATTGGTCCGATGAGTAGGACTTCGGAGTGGAACCCTTGGGGTTTGATGCTCGATGAGCAATAGCTGATAGTTAACCGCTTAGGGTTCAACCCTCGAGTCAAATTCTGACTCAGGCTCTTCATCCCTTAGGTTTATAAATCGGCCCTGAGGCTCTTTTGGCTGGCGCTTAGGCTCTTACACATTGGCCCTTAGGCTTGTTTTAGATCGGCCCTGAGGCTCTGTAGGCTCTTATGCATTGGACCTTATGCTTGTTTTAGATCGGCCCCGAGGCTCCTTAGGTTGGCGTTTAGGCTCTTACGCATTGACCCTTATGCTTGTTTTAGATCGGCCCTGAGGATTTTTAGGCTGGCGCTTAGGCTCTTACGCATTGGGTCAGTACGAACTCTAATATGGCTATATTTTTCCCTCGTTAAAGACTTTTGATGTTTTTGTGTTCGTCCGACTCTTAGATGGCTCTATGAGAACCTCGATTATGAGCCTATATGTGACGACATATGAGCACCTCGGGAGGTTCGCTTGGAGCCTATTTCGAAGCCTTTTCATTGTTTGGAGATGATATGATCGAAGTTCTTTTGCTTATGTCGAGGGTAGCCTGATTAACCGGTTCTTTCCAAAGTATTTTTGAAGTATTTGAAGGCCTATGATTTTATGGTGACGGTCAGACGTCTCCGAGTCGCGTTAGTTTGGACGGAGCCTTATGACCGTAGTCATTGTGTTTGGACGTAGCCTTTCAGTCCCCGAGTGGGGTAGTCTCGACGTCTATATCAAGGGTATGCCTTTAAGGGGTCTTACAAGTTCGAATATATAGCCTTGGCTTCAATATCGGGATTATGCCTTTTTAAGTCTTACAAAATTGGACATGCCTTGCTTGAGGTCTTACAGATTTAGACATGTCTTACTTGAGGTCTTATAGATTTGGACATGCCTTACTTGAGGTCTTACAGATTTGGAAATTCCTTACTTGAGGTCTTACATATTTAGACATGACTTACTTGAGGTCTTACAGATTTGGACATGCCTTACTTGAGGTCTTACAGATTTGGTGTTGCCTTACTTGAGGTCTTACAGATTTGGTGTTGCCTTACTTGAGGTATTACACTGTTGATATTGCCTCATGGAGGGCTTACATTTCTTACCATGCCTCATAGAGGTCTTGTAGGTTTGATGTTGCCTCATCGAGGGCTTACGTTGGTGCCTCATGGAGGGCTTATATTGGTGCCTTATGGAGGGCTTATATTGGTGCCTCATGGAGGGCTTATATTGGTGCCTCATGGAGGGCTTTCAAGCTCGAAGTTTCCCGATTGGGGTCTTACGGCTTCAAACTTTCAGAGGCTCGATGAGATGACTATCGATAGAAGTCCCCGAGTGCTCGGGAGTGCTTGAGGATTTCAGACCATTGAGTCGCCTCTTGCGAAAATAACAAACTTTTTTTTTGAAAACGCAAATATTTCGGTGAAAAAAATACTCCTCTAATTACTTGGTACAAGTATACATGTTTTCGATGTCGAGGGTTTGATTATTCTACATGGACACGGTTCATTTGACCATTTAACACGATACATTGTTCTCCTGTCGAGACCCTCTTTGGCTCATTTCGGTTTCTTTTAGGAGGTGATCTCCTGGGGGGATGCCCCCCAGTATTCGAGGTTGATTGAAGAGAAGTCTTGAATACTTGTTGAGTCCCCCTTAGGTAGCATATAGATGTTGCCTCGTTAAAAACCTCGCCGGTAAAACCCATTTGGGATAAAATCCGACCTAAGGGAAAAAGAGCGCAACGCATGCTTTAAAACCCAAGGTCTTCAAGCTGAAAGGTGCTTTGATTCTTCTAATCGGACACCTGCACACATGTTAGTGTAAAACGTAAATAAAAAGGGAGAGGGTTATACCTTAGTAGTAATGGCGTTTGAGCCTCGATATGCTTCAACTGCTTGTTCCGAGGACACGACACGATCCCTTGCTAGTTTATTCGGGCGTAGCCGAGGATATAGTTTATGATTTCTACTTGGGCTGTTTGCTTGTCCATTGACTCCTTTGATGTAGAAGGCGTTGATGCCGGTGCCACATCATGCACCGCAAACATCTCTCTTGTTGCATGCTGCTCCCCGTATACCTTTTTTATTCTGTCCTTTGTTGGAAACTTCATCATCTGATGAAGTGTTGACGGTACTGCTCTCATGTAGTGTATCCATGGCCTTTCGAGTAAGGCATTGTATCTCATGTCACCTTCGATGACATGTAACTTGGTATCTTGGATCGTGTCGGCCACGTTGATCGGGAGGATGATCTCCCCTTTCGTTGTTTCGCTCGCCATGTTGAATCCATTAAGGACTCGAGAAGCGGGCACGATTTGGTCGAGCAGTCCGAGATGCTCCACCACCCTTGACCTGATTATGTTGGCCGAGCCTCCTGGATCCACGAGCACACATTTAATTTAAAATTTATTCAAAAGAAAAGAAATTACCAATGCGTCATTGTGAGGATGAGGCATGGTCTCGATGTCCTCTTCGCTGAATGTGAGAGCATCATCGGGTATGTAACTCCGTGTTCCATTTTCCCTCGTGATGGATATTTGTGCTCGTCTGACAAGGGTTCCTGTGGGACGTCGATTCCTCCAACGATCATGTGGATGACGTGCTGTGGTTCTTTTGTTTTGTTTTTTCCATTCGCCTCTCTTTACCGAAATTGATTTTTAGCTTAGTCGATGAGGAACTCTCGGAGATGCCCTTTGCTGATTAGTCGGGCAACTTCCTCTCGTAGATGTCTGCAATCTTCGGTCATATGACCGTGTGTGCCGTGAAATTCGCACACTAGGTTAGGGTTCCTTTGCGAAGGATCAGATAGTATGGGGTTTTGCCACCTGGTATCTTTGATTTTACCTATGGCCAATATGATGTCTGAAACATCAATGTTGAAGTTGTACTCAGATAACTGGGGTGCCTCCACCGGCCCTGAGTGTCTGTCAAACCCGGCCTTGCCACGAGTCCCCGAGAATGCTGACCTCGATCTCCTTTGCTCGATTCAAGGTATGTTGCGCCTCGGGGGGTTTCTTTGATCTTCAGTGTACGGTTGGTACCTTTCCTTGTTTGGTCTTAGTTCATTTTCTAGGAGCCTGCTAGGATATACTAAGCCGAGGGAGCTCCCAGCTAGTCATTCTCGACCCTGATCTTTGACTGATACCGGTTGTGGACATCCGCCCAAGTTACGGCGGGATATTCAACCAAGTTCTGCTTTAGGTGCTTCGAAGCTATCGAGCTCCGTTCATTCAAGCCTTGAGTGAAAGCTTGCACTTCCCAGTCATCGGAGACCGACGGTAATTTCATTCGCTCCATTTGAAAACGAGATACAAACTCCCTTAGCATCTCGTTTTCTCTCTGTTTGATTTTGAAGACGTCAGATTTCCTTGTAGCAACCTTGATGGCTCCGGCATGTGCCTTTATGAAAGAGTCTGCCAGGATGGAAAACAAGTCTATTGAATTCTGGGGTAGGTTGTGGTACCACATCATGGCCCCCTTTGATAGCGTTTCTCCGAATTTTTTCAACAGGACGGATTCAACCTCGTCGTCCTTTAGGGCGTTTCCTTTTACACCACAAGTGTAAGCAGTGATGTGCTCATTGGGGTCCGAGGTCCCATTGTATTTCGGGAGATCGGGCATTCTGAATTTCTTCTGGATGGGCTTTGGAGCAGCACTCGATGGGAATGGCTTTTGCACGAACTTCTTTGAATCTACACCCTTCAGAATCGGGGGGTGCGCCCGAGATCTGATCGACCCTCGAGTTATAGTTCTCCACCTTTTTGTCGTTAGCTTCTATCTTCTTTTCGCCCGACTCAATCCTCTTTGTGAGGTCCTTGAGCATTTTCATAATAGCTGGGTCGGCTGATGACCCGTTGTGCTCGATCTTTCTGGTGCCTGTTCGACTCGAGGAGCTGCTTCCGGTGGTGCAGTGCTTGGAGTTTTTGATGGCTTTGTAGATGAGAAATAGCCATCTGTTGTGCCTGCAACATTTCAAAAATAACGTGAAGGCTAACCTCCCTTTCTTCCCGAGCTGGAGTTTTCTGAGCCTCTTGTTGGTTTCCCCAGTGTATACTCCCTTCGATATGGGAGCTTATATCGACGTGTTGGGCGCTGCGTGAGCCCACGTCCACAGAGATTGGCTCTGGTGCGTCCTCAGGGTTTTGCTGTGGTACAACGGCGCCTGAAGCAGCTACACCATTTTCTCCATGGTCCTTAGGACCGTTGTTTTCGTGTGCATTAACTGAGTTAGACATTTTTTACCTGAAATCAAAGATTCTTGGACAAGAAAAAGTGTGAAGGAAAACTTGTATTTTTCAGTAAACCAGCACTAAAACAATCACTATTATTCTTAGCCCCATGGTGGGCGCCAAACTGTTTACCTTGAAAATGTAACGACAATTGTATTTGATTTTGTGGTTCTAAAAATATGCGATTTATTTTAATACTAGTTGTTAGGCAATAGATGCTAAGTGTGAGTTGGAAAATGAGATAAAGACAAGAGATAACACTGATATGCAAACCGAGCAGTGGTGAGACGGGGTCTTCTCGAGCTAGCTGAAGCTGGGCTTCGGGGTCTAGTTAGCGCACTTGGCTGAGGATGATCGATGAAGCTAAAACAGTTAAGAGGGCCTCGAGGATGACCTTTTATGATCAATAATGAGCAATAAATGAAGAACTCTGAATGAAACGCAATAAATGTAAGCAATAATTCAATGGAACAATAGTAGAGTATGTTAAGTTAGAGAGCAGAAAATGTTCTTGTTTTTGTATTGAATATCATCCCCCTTACAAAGTGACAAGGTCCCCTTTATATAGGAGAGGGGAATCCCAATATAGTACATGTGTAATTATTACAAAAAATTATATTAACTAATCATTTTATAATTAAAATAACATGATAAATATATTATTTTTGTATTTGAATCTATGTAGAATCTAAAATTTTGAAGAAAATGATATTTTTAGTAGTGTAAATTGTTATAAGGTCATTTAAGTCATTTTAACATAAAAAGAGCTTATCAATACTTTTTAATCAAAGAGTTTCAGTTGCTTACTATTAGAGCTTGTTTGGATGGGCTTAAAAGCTGGTCAAATCAACTTTTAAGCACTTTTTAACTTGTGAAAGTATTTGGCAATCAAAAAAAGTGCTTAAAAAAAGTTAAAATCTGCTTTAAAAAAGCCAAAACCAATAAGTTGGAAAACCCAACTTTTTCGAAATTGGCTTAAAAGCCATATTGCTTTGACCAAGAATATTAAATTCTTATCCCTTATAAAAAAAATTAATCCCGAAATTACCCCTCAGTAGAAAACCCTACAACATACTATCTTTTTCTTTTCTCCATTTTTTTGCAGTTGCTTTCTTCTTGGTCATTTTCCATTAGTTTCCTCTCTTTTCTTTTCATTTATTTCTTTACACTTTTATTCATTATTTTCCCATCTTTTTCCTTTCCTTTCTTTCTTCCCCAGTGCTGCTATGAACTGACAATATATTTACGTGTTCCTTTCCTTTCTTTCATCAAATATATTTTCTGTTGCCCTTTCTCTTGCTCACCTCTTAATCTTTGAGAAATTTTTGTATTTTTCATCCGAGAATGTGAAGTCCGGCGATATGATAGGAGTGAACGGAGATCTGAGAAGATTTTGAGATAGCTTCCTTCCCCGGCGCCGGCCACCTCTATTGCTACTTGATCCTTGACAACTTTAAAGATAGTTCAGTCATTTTAACAAGAAAAAGTGCTTATCAACACTTGTTTACCAAACACTTCATCAGCTTTTTTTCAGTTTCAGCACTTTTATCCAAACACGTAATTGCTTATTTATAAAACAAGCTCCAGCATTTATAAAGTGCTTTTAAGCTCTTAACTTAAAAGCCATTTTTTAAGCCAATCCAAACGGGCTCTTAATATCAACACTTTTATCCAAACGCGTAACTGTTTATTTATTAAATCAGTTCCAGCACTTAAAAGTGTTTTTCAACACCTTATGCTTATCAGCTACTCTAATTCACCTAACCCAAATGGGCTCATAGTTCTATCCAAAATAAGCACTTTTGATTTTCCAAAAACTTGATTAAAAAAGCAATTAGTGAACTTTTATATATATATATATATATATATATATATATTTATTTATTTTTAATGTATCGATTTGACCCTAGAATAATAAATTGAGTTGAACTTATTAAACCCAAGAAAAAAGTATTTAATGCAAGATACGTTACTTTAATTTTTAAGTAGTAACATTAAATTGTGATAAATATTTACCTAAAATGGGACGGAGGTAAATATAGGACCATGGAAATATATACTGTGAATCCTGGACTTTTATAATCTTAGGAAAATAGGCCATTTGCCATAATTGTAGGGAGAAAAATAATAGTAGCTGTTTTTTTCCTTTTTCCGGCCACCTTCAAGAGGTGATGGGGATTTCACATTCCCTTGGGGCGGACTAAAATTGTAATTGGGTTGTAGCCGATTCACGACCACTGATTTGCGGCGCTAATCCAATGGGTTCGCTCATTTGTCCCAAACCTCGTCGTCTTGGGGATCCCGTTAGCCATTCTAACTGCCTTCCCTTGAGGTAATTATTTCTAATCCTTGTTTGTCCTAATTTTTCAAGACTTTAATGACCCATTAATGTTCATGATCCTCTCTTTAATGGGTCTTTTATGTTTTTACTTTTGGTTTGATGGTTGAAAAGAAATCAAGCTGAGGCCTTTGTTTCAAAAGGTGGAGCTGAACTTATTGATCTCATTCTCAAAGAGGTATGTTTCCCTTCACATTTCTGTTTACCTTGTTCCTATTTACATATCTAGCCACAGCGCATCAACAACAACAACAACACACCAAGTATAATCCCACAACAATGATGTGCCTCTATGTGGATATTTTAATAATTTAAGATAGTGTTTTTTCTTTTTAAAATTAATATTGGACATGCTGTCAAATGAAAGCAAAAAGGGAGGGTTGTGACACTGGCGGAGGAAGGATTTTCACCGAGGGTATTCAAAAAATAGAAAGAGTAAATATGCGAAAAAGCCAAGGGGATTCAACTTCTAATATATTTACATAAAAGAAAAATGACCTTGTATATACAAGTATAATAATCCAGCAAAGGTTGTGATAGGTTAACGGTCAATGTAGGGATAGTCTTAACTATGATGAATCATTGAATAATGAATCTGGAATGAGGTGCAGAACTTTAGATTCAACATGATATAGAGCAGAATGGACCCAGAGGATTCATGTAACCGATACGCGACTAGTTTGGGGCTAAGTTGCTTGGGTAGAATTATATTGTTCCTATAGGAATTAGCTTAACTTCTCAAGGATGTAGCTTTTATGCATGCAATGATGTCAACTTTTTCTTGTTTGTCAAAGCTTTAGAATCTATGGCAATATGTACAAAAAGGCAGCAGATGTACATTTAAAGCTACAGGTTAGGCCGAATCTAATAGCTTTGGCTCAGACCCTATACATATATTAAGAATCTACTAGATACGTAGAAATATAAAATTTCTAATCCAGTAACTTAATGATCAGTAGGTTCAGTGGCATCCCGAACCCATAAACTTCATATACTAGATCTGCCTCTGCATGAAAGATGTTTACATGATAAATCTTGCACATTGTTTGAGTTAGTTGGCTTTGCATAATTTTAGACAGTGTCAGTATGAAAATATTCCTCATCGTCGGAGATTGTAGAATTCCAAGCTACATAACGCAACTTTACACTCTCAGCATGTTTCAATTTTCAATTATGATGCTCGAAAGCTATGTGAGTGGCATCAATGGGTATGAGCATCGTGGAGAGGTGCAAATTGATAAATTGTTCTTGTAGCTCAATGAAGGTAGTCTGCATGTAGTTGGCCTACTTGGAGGCGATCTTGGTGGCTAACTTGAGCTCCATCCAGTGTTGTGAAGAGCGTGAAGCGAGGAAAAGCGACATCCCCCATTTCACGAGAAGCGAGAAGCGAAGCGCTCGCTTTTTTAAGTGAAGCGGAATTTTAAAAAAAAATTAAAATAAATAGTGCATAGACAACACATGTAATTGTAAGAAAATGTTCAATACTTCAATTAAAAAACTAAAGAGTAGCATCAATTAAAGCACAAAATGAGCATCCTATTCTTCTACAAGATTGTCAAATTCTTGTATTCCACTATCATTATTAAATTGGGCAAATTTTTAGGCAGAACTGGGCAGAATTTTTCTGAAAAAAATTCGCCAGCATTTCGGCCCTTTTTAGACATTTAAAAAGAAAAAGAAGAAGAAGAAGAAGAATAAAATTAAAAAATGCAGAAACATACCTGGTAACAGGGCTGTTGAAGGTCGCTTGAGCCTTGAAGAAGAAAAATCAAAAGTTGTTGCCTGATTGAGCCTTGAAAAAACTCAGAAAGTCGATGTTCTGACTTTTGAAGGTGAACCCTAGTTTTTCGCAGGTGATTTTGAAGAAGTAGCGAGTCCAAAATAAAATAGAATACCAAGTTTTAATAAAATTAGGGCTATTGGGTATTTTAATAAAATAGCGTACGCTTCTCTTGCTTCTCCCGCTTCGCTCGCTTCTCGCTTTTTACGGAGAAGCGGGCGCTTTATTCTACCAGAGTCGCTTCAACCAGTAGAAGCGCCCATCCACTCGCTCCGCTTCGCTTCTCGCTTAAAGCGATGAAGCGGGCGCTTTTTTTAACACTGGCTCCATCCTTCTTGGTGGCTTTGATATTTAAATTATTTTTCTGAGAAGTAGCTTTTATTGTGATTTTAAGGTGTCAAGATAATGCGTAAGTGCAATGGAAATAGTCAATCGATAGGAGTAGGTAATGTGGGTTTTCATGAGACAAACTGAAAGTTGAGAGTAGTTGAGTGTCCAATGGAATGATAATTGAACAAATAATTGCATTGTCCCTGTCTTTCTGTCTATCCCCATTCCTTAATACATGTCAATATTCTATAAGCCAGCTAGGCCTGGCTTCATCGGTCCGTACATTATTTTACTTAATCGTTTTAACCATCTTGATATCAAAAGCTACGTATGAGAATACTCAATGTGCCAAAATATTTCTAAAAGGAGCCATATGAAAACACAATTATGGTTGATTAGGGCAAATGAATAGGAAAAATAGAAAGGTCAATAGATTCAAGTCATTATTTAGCTTATACCAATTGCAGAAGGTAGAATATTTTTCATTGGTTGGTTAGTTGTTCTTTGTGTGTCGTTTAATGATATGTTGGAAATGCAATGTTGATAAATGCACATAGCTAATTTGATTCATGTGGAGTGGTATGATGCTATCTTTAGTGGGTTGTTTTAACTGATTTGGACTGTATATTTGACCGTTCTCCTGATTACATTCAACTGTCAACTTATCTGTGTGACCCTATATGTACATGTATAGCTGTTTCTTTTGTCGCTCTTATCTCAAAATGCGCCAGCTTTTTAAGAACAAGGTTATAAAACATTCCACTGGTTCAACCTGCCATTTCTTAAAATGATCTTCATGGTCTAACAGGATGGCATAGCTGCAACCCATTCTGCATACGATTTGTCATCATCCCCTCCTTTCTTTTCTGGTTCACCGCCTTGCAGGGCTATGAATCCATTAATCCATGACGCTCACTTTACAAATGAAAAGCAACCCCGTTTTTCATCATCACCAAGTACATTGACTTCAGCTTCATCTTCTCCATCATCAAGTTTTAAAGGAAGGTGTTCAAGGGCAAGACTTGGGCAAACTCAATCACCAAATAGAGTAGAGGGCTTCGACTGTCAAAACTCTCGCATGGCTGCTATGGCTTAAAGTCAGACAGCTCGACACTGTATATAGCATATCTGACTAGAAAAGAAGAACAAAATTTTGGAGTATAATTAGCGATTTGTTAGAGGGAAAAGTTCTGTTTTTTCGTTAATATTATTGTGCAACGATGTGGCTCTTGTACATTTATTTGAAATAAGGTGGTTGAGAGCTGATAATTTTCATTTTTGGGTCTGTCTGTAAATGCTCTCAATTGATTTTGGTGCCACAAACTTTTGACAATATGAAAACTTGTACGGAGTAGTATTGTATATATGTGAATTTTGAATAGGATGTGGTGATTGAGTTATATTTCTTCCCAAGTATATCCTTTATCTTGGTGGTTTTTGTTTCTGAAGACGTGTGTAGAATGGTGAGAGAAAGAAGATTGACGCCGCGCTACCTAGGATCAATTGCTTTTTTATCTTTTGTGTTTCTCATCTGGTGTCCGGTATATGCATTGAGGCCTGTATAAATCTGGATTCACACCGGTAAGTCCCACTTTGGGGGATAAAACGCTCCCTAACAAAGGTGATTCCATATTCAGGGGCTCGAATTTGAGACCTTTGATTAAGGATTAAGGAGTATTTACCACTCCACCACAATCCTATTGGTAATTGCCTTTTGTTTTTTTAACAAAAACCATTGTACAAGCTAAAGAGAAATGGAGACTGTTTGTGACAGTTGCTGGAGTTTCATGAATTGTTTTAGTTCTTTACCTATCCAGCCCTTCATATTTCTTCTAGTTTGCATCATTTTAAATTTCTAGAATTGTGACCAAGAAAAGTTTTAGATATTTTAATGGTGTAACATATTGCCTCGAGACAGTTCCAAATTTGTCCTTTCGAGAGCATTGACGATATAAAAAATATTAAACAATCAGGTCACTTAGAAAATAATTGCAGTTTAATCTTCTTAATAAGATTATTTAATTACCTAGAACAAATGTTAAATGACATGTTTTACTAAGTTAAAATAACAGTATTGTTCAAAAATTCGTTACATTATCTATCTTTGTATATAACTTAGAGCCCGTTTGGACATAAGAAAATTTTAATTTTTTTTTGAAATTTTTTCACTTTTATCCGAAATCAGTGTTTGGCCATAAATTTTCAAATTTTCACTTGAAGATGGATTTTGGAATTTTTTGAAAATTTGGAAAACTCCAAAAAGTTATTTTTCAAAATTTTCACTGAGATCACTCAAAAAACTTCAAAAACAAACCAATACTAAAAATTCCACTTTTTCCAAAATTTAACAATTCGTATGTCCAAACGCCCACTTAAATTCTTGTAGAAAAGGAAATACTTAAAACAATCAATGATTATTTTGGAAACTGAAGGAATGGTGGAATAACTTTCATAATCTCAAAGTGGTTGGGGGTTGTATGGACCATTTGCATTTAGGATAGGAGATATTCCCTCTAATGCCAAATACATAGACAACCCCTTAGTTGTCACCGAGTTTCATTTAGATACCTTAACTATGGCCTTTATCTATTAGACACTTATAGCCAGTTTAGCCGAGTTTCTTCAAGGCTAAAAGTTTTTTTTTTTTTGAAAAAACTACTTTTTTACAAAGTTGAAGTGTTTCGTCAAACTTTTAGAAAAAAAATGCTTTTGAGTGGAAGCAGAAGCAGTTTTATAGAAGCATAAAAAACTAGCTTCTCTCTAGAAGCTCTTTCGAGAAAAATACACTTATAAGCACTTTTTTACAGCTTGACCAAACACTAATTGTTGCTCAGAAGTGTTTTTCAAATTAATTAGTCAAAAACAAATTGTTTATCACTAAAAATATTTTTGAAAAAAATACTACCCAAAATAAGCTGATTTTAAAAGTTTGGCCAAGCAGACTATTATGTATATAAAAAATGTAGCTATTGAGCATCTTGAAAACTTTCATCATCTGAAAGTGGTTGGGGTGAGGGTGTTTTGTGGTGCGTGTGTGGACAATAATTTGCATTTGGGATATTATCAAGATGAAACTCATATGCACCACAAGAATGTGAAACAACAAAATTTTACAAACAAAGCACCAAATCATAATTATTAAGTCTCATAACTTGGTAGGAATCGAAAAACATACACCGAATAGAAAGAAGGAAACATAAACAGTTTATGTGGGAAGAAGTAAAAAAACAGCCCCTAAAGAAACTTAGAAGCCTGTAGGCTTGTAGGCAATGAAACTGATGCACTGCACTTGACGCACGTTGTCGAATCCAATAATACGGATCCAGGCCTGTGGGTATGCCTTCTTCGCCTCTTCCACCTCAGCCAACACTTGAGTGGCATCTGTGCACCCGAACATGGGCAACTTCCACATGGTCCAGTATCTGCATCACACACGATTTAAAATTTTACATTTCCTTCATAGTCGATTTTTGCACACACATCCATTATTTAACTAAATAATTGTGACTCACCTGCCGTCATAGTATCCTGGAGACTTGTTGTTTTCACGGTAGACAAATCCTTTCTGCACATATGAAGCAATTTTAAAGTTACATTTTTTTTTCCAGGCCGGGGAACAAATAGAAAAAAGAACAAGTCATATGCAAAATTATTGACCTCAGTCTCGAATTCCAAGCAAGGAACCCATCCATTTTTCAAAAGGTACTCAACTTCCCTAAGTAATTGCTCCTCGCTTAAATCGGGAAGGTATGAAAGAGTCTCGTACTTCTTCATGCCAATCGGGGGCCATACCTATATATACTCCACCAAAAAGAACTTTGAGCTACAATAAATAATTGTAAAAAGAAAATTCTTTTACTGTATATAATTAAGTTACCTGCATGCATTGCACTCTTCCACCATTGCTAGCAATGGAAGTGATGTCAAGGTTTTGCTTCCTTGAAACAGGGAATGAGGCAGCTGACTTAAGACCAGTGAAAGGTGCAACCATGTTAGCTTGACCAACATTGGTGCGAGTGGCAACTGCTGCTGAGGAAAGAACTGAGGAAGCCATTGCTAATTACACTTTAGACAGAAAGATTTCTCTTTCTCCCTTTTCCTTTTACTTCCAAGATGGTCATTGCATAGTTGCCCACCATCCTATATATAATGATAAGGTTTTACATATTTCCCATATCTAACGGACAAAAATCAACAACCCCCTCATCTTGGACTAAAGCTAACCATTGGATTATGTGGTTCTTGATACATTTTACAAATCTTAATATCCACACATGAAAGGTTGGAAAATTATTTTTTGAGCTAAGCCATTCTTCATTTAATTCACCACAATGGAGGTGCCACGTGTAAGCACCTCAGTAATCTTATCTCATCCTAAATGGGGTTGGAAGAGGATATGATTGTGTGATTGAGGTTGGTTAACTTTTTTTGAGTCCCTTTTGCTTGGACTATTGCCGTATTTGTTTAGGTATGTATACATATATTTTTGTGTTTCAAAATATTCAAAATAAACTTGATGCAAATTATGTATCATCAAGGCTTCGATTCTTTATCACATGAGATGCAAACAAAGACATAATTAACTTTGTAAAAATCTCAAGGAACTATATATGACATTGGAGTTGAGGCATTCTTTAGGAAATGAGAGCAAATGCAATACTTTAATCAGAATGATCATCAAATATAGTGTTTCATGCGCTTTACCCCCAATGTGGGACTTTCCGGCACGAATCCGAATTAGTTGGGCCCCAATGTGGGTACCAAATACCGGTGAGAAATTAAAAAAAATAGTGTTTCATGATTACAAAAACATTGTCAAAACGGACAAGGGTTCTGGTTGAATTAGGGACAGAATGGCAATTATATAGAGAGGAGAGGAATACGATAGTAGAAGAGGAGCGTTGGCAAGCCTGCATCAGATTTTTCATGCTAGACTGATTGGACCGTGGAGGTTGGTATTGTTGTCTCTGTTGATTTTGAAATCATGTAGTTACTTGTTCCTGAGTCTCGAATGATTGTGCTGCCATGAGTTCTGACTACCACTTGGTGAACTCCACGAAAAACCTAGATGCCTCTGCCCCATGGAGTTAAAATTATTTTCTCTTTGGTAGTTACCTCTATCAATGCTTCCCCAGAGGCTTGATACTCATGCGTTGGATGCTCCATTCCACAAAAGTTACAAACTGATGATGGATGGCTCTGGACCTTGGCTAAGGTCAACTTTATTATCTATTTGGCCATGGTATCTAATTGGGGTTGCACTCATATGTTAAAATCTACCTGGTGAACCCCAACTAATTTTCTTCTATCATTGGTTAGCATCTTCATATTGCTCATCAAGAATCACAACAATATCCTCATGGGGTTTCTTCATTAAAGGACTTCCAACTGTAGTACTCAGAGTTCGTCGTGAGGAAGGTGTTAGTCCATCCCAAAAGTCCTGGAGTTGGATCCACAATTCGATTCCATTATGCTAACATTTTCTCACTATCTTCTTGAATTTTTCCCAAGCTTCGAAGACCGTTTCAGTGTACTTATGGCTGAAGTTGTGGATTTCCCTTCTAAATTTTACTGTTTTTGTTGCTGAGAAGTACTTGTCTAGAAACTTTTTCGTCATATCTTCCCATGTCCTGATCGACCCACTTGGTAAGCCTCAACGCCAGTGCTTCGCGTCATCCTTCAGTGAAAAGGGGAATGCTCATAAGTAGATTGCATCTTTTAACACTCCATTGTACTGAAATGTGTTCATGATTTGCTCAAAGTCCATCAAATGGGTGTTAGGATCTTCATTCGTCTTCCCTCTATAGACACAGTTGTTCTGGATGGTTTGAAGCAAGCCTTGCTTCAACTCAAAATTATTTGCTCATACGGGTGGAGGTCTGACATTTGACAGTCCCTGTTTATAGATTGATCTGGAATAGCCACCTAATGCTCTCTCGGGACTGGGAGCCATATTTTTAAATTGTTCTTCAACCAGAGGTCGTTATAGATGGAATCTTCGACCCTCATCTTCTTCGACAGTTTTATCAGCAGCTCCAAGTGCTCCTTCAACTGCAATCCGTGCAATTTGTTCTCTCTGTTGTGCTGCCTTTCTTGCAGCTAAGTCTACTCCATCATCACTATTCTTAGCCATGTGTTCTTAGGATGAAGATTGCCCCAAGAAAATTTGGTGAGTTCTTTCTCTTTCCTCAACTTTCACAAACATTTTTCCACCTCTGGATCATATGGAATCACTTCTTTTGAAGAAGATCGAGTCATACGCCAGAGAAGTTAAACTTGTTGCCTGCATACAAGTGAGGAAAACGTGAATACAAGAAAATAAAATAGGTTCCCGAATTAGCACCAAAAATTATTCTGAACACTTTTGATTGTCAATCCCCACAACGGCGCTAAAATTTGCTGAGGGCAAAACACAACACGAAATTGATGCTCGCTAGCCAAAGATAATATAGTTTAATTATCGTCTCCACAGGGGTTGGGTTTTAATAATGTTCAAGTAATTTCTTGTTTAACGTTATTCAGTATGATTAACACTTTGATTGAATGATTATGAATTAAAATTAACTATTAAAATTAAAATAAATTAACAATTAAACAGAGAACTAGAGAGTAAGCAATAGATTATTATCAAGACGAAAAATAAGGGTTTTGACATTAGGTGGAAGATTGTTATCCTGAATATGACGCTGTTATATTTCACTCTTGAGGTTCTATCGATTCTCATGTATTCAATAGGTGATTAGCTTATACTTCCGATTCAGACTCCTCTCTCGATTAAATCTAAATCTTTCAAAGAAACTAATGTTTAGTGTGGTGAAACTCGCAAAAATATTGATAGGAATGATCTAAGAAAAATCTTAATTTAAACGGTAACTCAAAAAGCTCTCTCGATTACTTCAAAGGATCACCAAAATAAACTAAGGCATACACTACAATAATATTCAATAATATGTTTCTCTTTCCATTAAACACTATAAAGAATAAAATCACAACTAATATTAAAGCTCTTCCAATAAATTCAAGCAATTAAACAGTAGTCAAATCCATAAACAACATCCAGGTCACCAAATCATGTCAAACCCTAAGGTAAACAGTAAACTACCCCATAGATACGGAGAATGTCATCACAAATAGAGTTAAAAAATAAAATAAAAATATTAATCTAACGTTACAATCCAAACTCGCGTATTGAATTGGCAGAGGGAAGATGAAATCTTGAGTATTTAAGCCTCCAATGCTCTTCAAAAGCTCCCAAGGTCAAAAGTCCCTTCAAAAACGTATTTTAGATGTATTTATACCATGTAGGAACAGGTCCAGACGGAAAACCCTTTCCAAGCCGAAGTAGGAAACTACTATGAGAATTTTGTACAGGCATAGCGCGTCCCACGCTGTGACATGCACCGCGCCTGTGGGCTTTATTAGAGGCTTGCAATTTTCGTCAGCAAGCTCCAATGTACTGCCATGCCGCGTCACGCGGCGCCACATTCGGCGTGGTAGTGTAGTTTTCTCAGAGCAACTTGTTTCTTTCACTTTTTGATATCCAGGCTAGGTCGTCGACCCCTGAACGCGATTCCGACTTAATTCTTTGCGCTTCCACTCAGACTTCAAAGCTCCAACTTATTTGACTTAGCTCCAAATTATCTTTTTTACTCGAAATAATTTCATGCAAGGCATAAAATACGTAATAAGTGCAAATCACCATCATTTAAGCTCAAACACAAATCAAGTGCAGTAATTATAGTGCAAAATACGACTAAAACACTGATTCTAGACTTTTATCACGGTCATCACAATTATATTGGGCTGCTCGCAAATGCAAGGCTCGCAAGCCACCTTTGCAATTTGCGACTTTCGCAATTGCGAACTAGGTGTCGCATTTGCGACTTCTGAGCTTAGGAAGCTTTATCGCATTTGCGAATACTGGTTCATATTTGTAAGTTGTGAAATCGCGAATCTTGGTTCGCAATTGCGATATCTACGGCTGGGTAAAAATAGGAGATTTTTGGGATTAGCTATCTTTTTCATTTTTGAGGCCTAGACTTTGTGGGGGTGATTTTTTAAGAGAAATTTCTTCTCAACTTCAAAGGTTAGTAACTTTAATGTAATTTTGATCAATTTTCGTTACTGTCCATATATTTTCATCCATAGATGTAGATTTTTATAGAATAATAATAGGATTTTTGGGTAGAAACTTAAGATTTGACAATTTAGAGATTTAAACCTCGATTTGAGGTTCGGGTCTCGAGACAAAACACATAGTTGGATTTGGGTGAGTGGATAATCGGGATTTGATCTTGATTTCAACCAAGTAGGCCCGAGTTGACTTTTTGTTGACCTTTTCAAATATGTTAAAGATCGAATCTTTTTTATACTAGGGTAGTTTTTAAAGCTTGTTTGACTTATTTGCATGCAGGTTGGCTAGATTCGAGTTGTTTGGAGGACTGTGCTAAAGAAAGGCGATTTTGGAGGTCGAATTATTTTGGAAAGAGGTAAGTGTTTTGGTTAACCTTGATTAGCGGGAACTATGATGTAATTGGGTCGATTTGTTAGGTGCTATATGTATTGGGAGCGGTGAATATGCAAGATGGCGACTGCATATGTGTTTATTGTGGGTAAAGCATGCGGGTAGAACTAGTCTCATTTATGTCATGTCACTTTACGTATTATGTCTTTCATGCTTTTTTTCAGCAGAGGGTCTATCGAAAATAGTCTCTCTACCTTCACAGAGTACAGGTAACGTCTGAGTACATATTACTTGTGTGACCGCACTTGGTATGTTGGGAGAATCCATTTCCTCCAAAAATTTAGCTTTAGCTTCTACATTTAGTCCTATTTGTAGATACTGATAACATTGATTGTCTCCTTCCCTATAAGCCTTATTGTAATCCTAGTCCCAATTTATTTTACTTCTACAACCTTATCTTTTAAGTTCCAGTATTACAATAATTCCCACTCTATTCTTATCTTTATTATCTATCCAACAATACTATAGTTTATAATTCGGGTAATCTGTCTCTCTAGCATTTTGCCCTGTCCATTAGTTTCTTGAAGGCATAAAATATCAACTTTCCTTCTTTTTAAGATATCCACTATTTTGTCGACTTCCTCTCAAAGTGCCTATATTCCAGTTACCTACCTGATTTCGCCTCTCTTGCACTAGCTTTCCAATCCTCAGTGTTCATGATGCGAGAACTCTTTCTTATTTCGCACCACATCCATGCACTATGTGACGGAACTGGCTTCTTTACCCACACCCGTACATGATGTGGGAACCCTTTCATATTTTTCACCATATTCGAGCGCTAGCATGGTAGAACAAACCTCCTTACCCATACTCATTCATGATGTGGGAACCCTTGCTCGTACTTTCTCACACCCAAGCGGCGATGTGGTGGAACCCTTTCATCACATCCATCCGGGTGTCAACATAACACGTGCCTAGGTGGGCACTTTCCAATAATATCTATATTACGAGAATTTATCATGAATTGACAAGTTTTATATTTACTGTCAACTTAAATCAAGAGAACAAATGTATTAAAAGGTCCGATTGAGTAAATGATGTCTCTCATGTAAGGGTGTACATGGACTGGGTTGGTTCGGTTTTTATCAAAACAAAACCAATTATATCGGTTTGAATTGGTTCGGTTTTGTCGGGTTTTTCAGGTTTTCGGATTTTTTTGTTACACGAATATAGCTCCAATCTTACTTTGTTAAAGTTATAGATAAAGTTTTAATAAGTTAATATATGTTTAGTAAATATTGAAAAAATTGACAAACATATGATCTATTAAAATATTCTAATGGGAGAATTTTTTTAGTAATACATGATAGTAGTTATTTTCTTAGTCGTCTAACAATAATTTTCGTTAATGTACGCTTTCTAGGTTAACACATGAGAGGATCTCGAATATTTCAATATTTTTTTAAAGAAAATTTAATATAAAGTCTTAAAAATATATATATAAAAATTATATATTTATATGTCGATTTGGTTCGGGTTTTTTTACTCAATACCAAACCAAGTCAAACCAAACCTAATCGGATTTTTTAATCGATTTGGTTTGATTCTTCGGTTTGGTGTGGTTTTCCGGTTCGGTTTGTACACCCCTACACTCTCTCATGTAATGGAAGTTAACCATTTCCAATCACACAGCCCTATTTGACGTAAAGTGTTCACAGAATTTGTTCTCACTGGTTGACTCATGTCGTATATATGTTAGACTTTTGTAATCTGACGTAAGTGTGACAAACGGGCGGGTCAGATTGGAAATAAGCGGATTAAAACGGATAATGCAAAAAATATTTGACCCACCTCATATTTATAGCCTGTTTGACCAAGCTTCTAAAATCCGCTTATTGAGAAGTGTTTTTCCAAAAGTGCTTTTCAAAAAAGAGAATCGATTTGTGTTTGGCTCATTAATTTGAAAAGCACTTTTGAGCAATAATTAATGTTTGGCCAAGCTTTTGAAAATTGCTTCCAAGTGTGTTTTCTCAAAAGTGCTTCTCATAAAATTGCTTTTGAAGAGAAGCTACATTTTTCTGTTTCTCAAAAATTATTTCTGCTTCTCCTCAAAAGCACTTTCTTTCCATCTAAAAGCTTGGCCAAACACCACAATTTTTGGCTAAAAGCACTTTTGACCCATAAAAAGCTTGGCCAAACGTACTATTAATACGGTTAACCAGCCGATAAGATCCATATTATCTATTGCTTCTTGAATTCAATCACTTTTGGAAAAATACCCCTTCTCCCAAAACTCGAGGAACCCCAAATTTGAGTCTTTGCAAATATAAAAGTTAAACCTATGATTATCCATTTTAAAGTGGATATTATGGATCAATGGATCTGATCTATATTTAAAAAAAGAAAGTTCATTATCCAACCCATTATTTAGTGGATAATATGAATGGATAACTATTTCTATAAAATCCAGATATAGTTGAGTTAATTTTTCTTTACAAACTCCGGCAATGTTTCGTAATTTCTTAGTGTATGAAACAAAATCATAATGAAAACAATAACTGCCAGAATTAGTTTTGGAAACCAGTAAAATACCTTACCTTATAATATCCTTTCACTAGTATCCCCAGGAACAGCATACATTTTCTGATTATAACAAGTTCTATACCGTTCTATTGCAAGTTTACTTGTATAGGTACCTCTCCAAAAGGTAACTTTAATTTGGCCGATCTCCCTTCTTTTTCGATCAGTTTTACTACAGCACACGCTGCTCTAGCTAATTGTCCACCCGTACCAAGGGTGTTTTGATCTAAATCTACAAGGCAGTGTAATGTACACGATCCTATTACAAAGTGGTGCAGATTAGCAATAAGAGAGAAGTCAATACACTATTTATGCCATAGGATATGTCACTAACCATTACTCAAACAACCGGCTGCTAACTCCTGCTCTATATAGATGCAAACCAGACAAGGTTGCAACAGTAATTTTGGTATTTGCAGATGCAAATAAGACATCGCCTTCAGCAACTACCTTGTCCGATGATGTGGTCATCGTCCCCTCTCCTCCCATGACCAAAAAAATGGAAGGACCAGGAATGGATGGAAATACAGTAGTTGATTGTTGAGGAAGAATGCAACGATCCACCTCGAATTCATCAAAAGGAGGGAGGTATCTCATTGTGTATGGATTAACTACAGTACCCTTCAGTATATCAGGGAAACCCTGCAGCAAAAAAAATGATTCAGATTCATTGTTAAACACACACCCAATGCCAGGTACTTTATTTTAGAGAATAAATAGGCGATAATCCAATAAAATTTTCTCATGCCGGAAAAATAGGTAACTTATAAACAACAAAGGATATACACCTTCAACGCCTCCTATCATCTCATTTTAGTTGAATCAATACTTTGGTAGGATTCATAATCAAAGAAAAAGATACCAACCAATTTCAGTCACTATATTGAGCTCAAAATACAACTCTTGCCTAACCTATAGTTGGTCGAACTCCTAAGAAGCACATAATAAGGTTGCTGCTTTATTCAAGGGTTCAGTCATGAATGTCAGTCTCTAACTATATCACAAACGATGAAAAAAATATGGCGTATGGAGCAAAACAATAACGGTGTCCGTAATACCTGTCTGTAAGTGAGCATTGAACAGAGAATTTTAACATCTCGGTGCTTTGGAGTCAGACCTGCACGTATCACGTTGTCCGAATTTGCCATGCATTCAACAGACTCACCATATAAATAAGCATGAGGTTCATTTGAGCCTAAATATAAAGCTTCACCAGGGTTGAGTTTCACATAATTTAACAAGTATGCAGCTAAGACACCAACATCAGCTGGATACTGCTTCTCGAGTCTTAAAATCAGTTGTTCTTTGTCTGTCAGGAGCCTCGCCTACAACATGAAAGATCAATGCAAATACATATAAATAAGAGAGACTGCAAGATGAACTTCCGCAGCACGAGTTACAGCTAATATGCTTGACAAGACCATAAGCAGTTCGGTTCCACCACATAATTTACATAAGAAATAACTTTTGCATCAACAGAAGTACTAGAAACTCAAACCAAAATATCTCCTGTTGTTTCCAGAATGACAGAATTTGATGCAGATAAAGTCAAGTGTAAATTTTGTGACTGTGGAAAAGCCGAAAAGGTTTTGATGTATCCATATTTCGACCACAATAGGAAATAAAGGAAAACTGAATCAACACATTTGCAGTGAACACATAGCAACTGAGATGGAAATCAAAACAGATTAGCTCCTTGGTTAGAATTGTGCAACAACTGCAACTTGATGGAAGTTATAACAGATACTTTCAGCTGATCCATCCACGGTTAATGCGGAAGAGAACAAGTTCCCTTTTTCTTATTTCTTTTTCAATTGGGGCATGAACAAAGGTAAGATAGATCAGCTGTAGTTATAAAATACAGAAATCTCATATTAAAATCAATAAAGTGTGTAAGTTAGTAGAGGCACGCAAGCATGTCTTTGTGTTAGGAGATAGGATTAGGACAAAAGCACATAAACTAAGACAACAAAGATCGAACCTTCCCAAAAACTCAGAGAACTACTGTATATGAACGAGTTTACTACCATGCAGAAGCACAAAAGGAGACCTCTGATTAATGCCCAAGTAAAACAAAAATAGTTTACTTTCACTTGATCATGGATCAATTTGGATTACCTGATCTTCAATGTTTAGGCGACTGATCAGCTTGGCTAACACTTCCTCGATCACATCCTTGCGAACTGACATTATGTCAGTAAATGCTGATTGTAGCACTAATCTAACTTCCTCCTCCCCATCATCCTCATTCAAGTTTAATATTTGCTCCGCTTTTGCATTACCAATCACTTCGACAATCTCGGGCGTCGTTTTAACAGCCACCTTGAGCTCCTGGAAAAAATTCAATATACTTATAATCAAAATCAATTTTTTTTCTGGAAAAGAGTCATGCAAGTTAAATCCATTCCATCAACTCAAGTCAAGGAGCACAATAACTTTGCTTCTCAAGAAAATCAACCGCATGAATAAGGTATACAACTGCCCCACTGACTTAAAATCTTGGATCCAGCTCTATCAACCCTACCCCATTTCCAGATCACTCAATACAAGAAGCTTGTCAACCAGAATAAACTTGTCTTCTATGTAGCTGTTTATATCTGCAGTCTAACATAAATTCCAAAACTTTTGAGCACTGAAAAAGAAAGCAAAGTATGCTAGTTTCTTAACATGTACGCCAACCGGAACACCAAGTTAGCAGCCTTTCATTTCACCTAGAGAAAGGAGGGATGAGAAAAGTTATTGGGAACTCTTTTTCCATTCTATATTTTTTCTCCCTAAAGTTTTAAAGTTTTAACATCTGGTTGTTGGGGAAGGAACAACAAGCTCAAATTTATTTTTATTATTTCTTAAAGGGAGTGCTCAATTAGTACAAATGAAACAAATATCCAAGTTCAAACAATTCATGATAAATTTTTTAATAGGACAGGTTTACAATCAGCTTAGAACACACCAATGTGAGCTTCAAACTCATGACTTTGCCAATGAAGAGGCCTGGCAAAATATTAGATTCCACAATGAGAGGTTATGTGTAAATTCAGCAACCAAGTGATCTTATTATCTATCATCACCGGGGAATGGATCGGTTGGGAGTAATAAAGAACAATAATGAGCTTATTATTAACTAGACGAACAAAAACTACAAGAATGTACCTCAAGACTGACAAACCCACATAAAGCCTCAAATTCTGTCAGTGCCAAAGCCATCTCGGGTTTGTGATTGTCATCCTTGTAAACAAATGGCTGCTCTTTATGTAGAGAAGTGGCCAACACCTTGTCTGGATGGGCCTGTATCGACAAAGCTTTGGCAACAGATAATACCTAAAAAGCAAGAAATGTCAGAAACCTACTTAGCCATACAGAAACACAAGTATAAAGACATCTAAAACCGATGAAATTAATCTGAATTGTCCCCTAATCTGGATTTTCTGAGCCGCGGACCATGTCAATATCAAAGACCACATTTGGTGTCGCACTAGTAGTTATTATGCATTAGTATACTGATAAAAATCACAACTTTATAGATTTGCTAACAGAGCAATCTAGTATTCCTTGATTTATATAGAATTGTATGAACCATCTCATGCAAATATTAAGCATGACAAAATAGAGGTTGGGTTTCAGAGGCACCACCAACCCATCAACAAAATATCCTATGTACTAACCAAGGACAGAGGCGGACCCAAGATTTGAGCGCGACGGGGGCACTAATGTCTTTACATATGCCAATTAGTAACGATAAAGTTCGGCGTGTAACTCTTTGAAAACTTAGCGATTATGATAGCTTATCTTCAAAGTTCAAACTCTCGGTCACCATTGTCAAAGTCGACATATGTTGTTGCTTCGTCGAAAGTGATTGTTGAAGGGAGAAAGAAGAGTTTGTATTTTTCTACTTGTTGACAGAGGAGCTACACTTTGGGGCTTTCTATTTTAAGGGAGGGACTGGGGTTTTTTTTTTTTTTTTTTTTTGTATTATCAAGTAGTACTAAATCATAATTGAAGTCAAAAAGTAATTAATAATAAAAAAAGTAAAGAACTTCTCCGATCACCTCTCCTCAATACTTCTTAGGCCGCCCTCTACGTATTCTCGTACCCCCCAAAGCCAACCGCTCACAGCTCCTCACCGGAGCATCAGAACTTCTCCTCCGCACGTGCCCGAACCATCTGAGCCTTGCCTCTCCCATCTTGCCATCCACAGGAGTCACGCCCACCTTCTCCCAAATATCTTCATTCCTGATGTTAACCATCCTAGTGTGCCCGCACATCCACCTTAACATCCTTGTTTCTGCTACTTTTATCTTCTGGATATGGGAGTTCTTAACCGGCTAACACTTTGCCCCATACAACATGACCGGCCTAACCACCGCTCTATAAAGCTTACCTTTGAGTATAAGTGGCACTTTCTTGTCACGCAGGACTCCAGATGCTAGCCTCATTTCATCCACCCTACCCGTATACGGTGTGTGACGTCCTCGTCAATCTCGTCGTCCCCCTGGATAACCGACCCAAGGTACTTGAAACTACCTCTCTTGTGGATGACCAATGACCCAAGCCTCACATCCATGCCCACTTCCCTTGACTCGGCGCTGAACTTGCACTCTAAGTATTTTGTCTTAGCTCCGCTCAACTTGAAACCCTTAGACTCAAGGGTCTGTCTCCAAACCCCCAACCTCTTGAATAAAGTAAAGCAAAAATGTTAATAATTTTAGCTACCAAGTTTTGATCCCAAGTCCCCAAGCACGTAGAGAAAGTTTAGCCATGCACTCTACCAAAGCTACCATCCAGCCTTTTGTGTTTATTAGGGCACCAGTATATTGTTAAAAGGGTCCTCTATGCAGTGGCGAAGCCACACGGTCACAAGGGTGGTCAGTTGACCACCCTTCGTCAAAAAATTGCATTGTTTATAGATAAATTATTACGTTTTAGAGTTATATAACACATATTGAACACCCTTTGTCGGTAAATTTTTTTCACTTCTTTCAAATTTGAATACCCTTGGGAAAATTTCTAGCTTCGCGACTGACACTAATATATATATACATTGTTTTGCCCAGACTAACGAGTTCCGGTGACCCCTCTACCTCATATGTAGGTCCGCCGTTGCCCAAGGGTGTGGACTAGTGGTAAACAAAGTAGATGCAGACCTTGAATACAAGGGTTCAAGTCCCGGGTAGAAAAAACTAGGTGGTTTCTTCCTATCTGTCATAAGCATCGAGAGATACAGTTACGTGGTAATTGTATTAGTGAGAGTAAGTAGTCGAGGTATGCGCAAGCTAGTTCCGACAATGCAGTCAATAAAAGTACCCTATGTGTTGCTTAAGGGTGTAATCTAGTGATCAACAAAGTGGGTGCAAACCTTGAAGATAAGGGTTTAAATCCCATATAAAACACCAATTGATTTCTTCCAATCTCTCTAAACCTTGATGCGCAGAGTAATCGGTTAACTGGTATTGGTGGGGGTAGAAGGTATCCAGTAAAATAGTCAAGGTGTCTATAAATTGGTCCCGACACCACTACGTTCAAGTAATATGTACTATTAGTGTAAAGAAATTTTTACACTATCAAGTCATCCAAAGGATATCTATAGGTAAGCATCCTTAAAATGTGAGATTTGTAATCTTGAAAATAAGACAAGTTACCTGCTACGACGGGTAAAGGCTGCATATATAACTTAAACATTAAAAATATACCCAAGTTTAAGTTATATACACTTTTAATGTTGAGAATATCTACAGGATCAGTAAAGAATATCTACATCAGGTATAACTTAAACTCAAAACAACCAAATACAATGGAAATCCGCGAAAATCAACCAAAAAAGAAAATAAACATTTGAAGAAGAGAGCAAACCTTGAAGAGAAAGGGAAGGTTGGTACCCCATTGCTTAAGAACGATATCTCCAAGAACACCAGGATTCCTTTCAATCCAATCCTTCAATGTCACCTTTTCACCTTGCACAACGTACGAAGGGCCGGATTCATGGGTGCCCATCCAAAACTCAGCATAAGGCTGGTCCAAATCAATTTCGATTCCAGTATTTCGATAATAGAGACGTGCGACAGTGGATTCACGACCAATGCGGCCCCAATCTGAATTCTTAACACAACAGATCAACTTGATTAACGACCCATCCCCATTCACTCCCTCCATAGAATAATGTTTGGAGCACTGTTGGGGGTTTCATTGCGCTATTATTGTTGAGTCACGCATGGCGTTTAATTAATTTATTATGCAAAAGATTTGAATTTGAATAGTTGGGATTCAGATGTTTTCTTGGTAACCCCAACACTTAGAATAACGTGGAATATGCACAAGTGAGAACACAAAAAATGAAAAAGAAAGAAAGAAATCAGATTGCCTTAAATTGGTTATCTAAGTACAAAATGTTTCAAGAATAATATTTTACTAACTTATACTCAAAATTATGAATATATAATATTGGTGATATTGATTTGAAGTTAATATATAATAATAATAATAGCTAAATATTTTAATACAATGAATTTTCAGTGCAAATATCGATTTATGTAAAACCTATTGAGTTCGTGTGAATGTGTAACATTGAACTAGATCCGCCTATGTGCATCCATTGGTGCATCTAGTACAATTTGTAGGTTTATTGAACAAAATAATTCTCACTGGAACTTCATATATGTTTAAAGAATTCGCTAAATAAAAACTTATAACTTTGTAAATCAAATAAGTTATGCTAGTATCTTGAACTCAAACTCTTAGGGGTCGTTTGGTTTGAATACGACTTATGCCGGGATAAGTTATGCTGAGATTAGTTATACTGAGATTGTTTTTTATCCATTGTTTGGTTTGTTGTATTAAATATAACAATTGAATAATTTGTAAGAAAAATGTATAAGTTACACCGGTGTTAATTACCCCACTCTCTATAAGGTATAAGTTATCCCGATGTTAATTTTAATCCTGGATAACTTATACCTGGTTTGCTAACCAAACAAAGTATTAATGTGGTATTAAATTTTTATATCAGCACTATACCTTCTTATACCTCATACCAAACGACCCCTTAAGGTTTAAATTTTGGTTCCATCTATGTAGGCACAAGTATACTCCCTCCGTCTCAAATTAACTTTTGTATTTCTCTTTTACATGCTTTATAAGAAAATATTAAATATAAAATGCTTTTGACTATTTTATCTTTATTTAGTCTTAAGATATAATCTTTCTTTATTTAACTTACCCATAATTAAAATATTTGTAGTCTTCAAGAACAATTAATATTAAAGGTAGAATAGAAAAGAATAATTAATTTACTCTTGAACTTTTTAAATGACAAATAGTAATTTGAAACAGGTATTTTTTTAAAGCATGACAGATAATTTGAGACGGAGTATAATTAAGAGCAATTTCACCTATTAAGACGTTCGTCCAAGTATTTACTTTGTTTACAAAATTCGAGCTATAGTTGTAAAACAAACATTGGTCAGATTCAATAGCACATAGAGATTCTCAAGTTTAATGATTTTTTTTTGTAGGTTGGAATTTGGTTGCAAGTGCCCCAAGCATGTGACTTTTCCAGACAATTAATTTATGTTCACAAGTTAAATCAGATCTATCTTTTAGTTTAAAGAATTGATTGTTCTTCAAATCAAATCAGAATATTCTTTTTCAATCCAAAATAAATAAATAAAATCCCCAAAATTATACATACCTTTTATAGTTTTAATGTCTATAAAGCTATTAACTGAAAAATATAAATTAAAAAGTACTTCTACAAGGAGGGCGAAAAAACTAAAAATAGAATAGACAAAGCATTAGGTGTTTGGTTTTGGGAAAGGTATTTCCAAGATTACAAAATATTAGTAATTACTACAAATAATTAAAATCTTGATTAATCCAAAAGTGCGTATAAACTTATAAGTTTGAGGTGACCAACGATTCTTTTTGTTTTGCCGATTTTGGCTTGTGGGCACCTGAGTAATTACCAATTTTGGTGTCTACCAAAAGGCGTACACAAGCTTAAAAAGTGTGTATGACCTAGTTTGACCAACTTAACGCTCTCGTTTGGTCATAAATTTTGATTTTACTTTTTCAAAAAGAATTTAAAAATATTCTTCGTTTATGAAATATGATCATGTTTTGGGAGAAAAAACTTCAAAAAATTTCGAGTTCCCAAAAGCTGGTTTAGCGCAGTTTTGAGTGAATTTTTCTTTCACTCACAAAACTTCAACTTTTATTCAAATAAAATGCATGTCCAAACACAACTTCAAAAACTCTTTTTTAAAGTTTCAATCAAATCTAACTCCAAACGCTAGCTACGTATCATATTCAAGCATTAAAAACGTGCAACAAATGGTGAACTTGATTACAATGCTAAATAATCAATTTTCAAGTACCTCAACTCATGACTATGTTAACCACATCCAAGAAAGGGTGTGAAAGAATGAGCCCACTGGTTTAGTGATGGCAAAAATAAATGTCTGAATCTAAAAGCTATACAACAGCATTGAAGGAATGGAAAAGAATATGCGAGCAATAACTGCAACTATCTTCAGGATTATAAGGCCCTCAAACACATCTGAATGAACCTGAAAAGATGATCATAGTCAAAATCAGCAACGGAGTTGTCTCCATGTGACCTAAAGGTTACGGGTTCGAGCCATGGAATCAACAACTGATGCTTGCATCAGTGAGGCTGCCTACATCACACCCCCTTGGGTACAACCTTTCTCCGGACCCTGTTTGGATGCGTTGTGCACCGAGCTACCCTTTTTAATTAGAATCAGAAAGATCGTGAGAAGTCGAAAGAGGAAAATAACACAAAGACTGAATGCAAAGCTATGCAAATAAGGTTCCTACCAAAAACTATGTCTCTATCCCAAGCTAGTTGGAATCGACTATATGAATCTTCAATGTACATTTCACTCGATTTGGACACATTCCATTCCAGTATTAAATAGTTGAGATTTTCTTAGGATAAAGGTACTCCAAATTTTTTACTGGTGTATACACAGATCTGTAAACAGAATATAAAAGCTCATTCGTTTAGAGGTTGTAAATGCCTCGAGTGAATCCTAAGGCTGTGGACTATTGGTTTTTTATTTGGGG